>JAOEHI010003632.1:0-10618 GCA_025447815.1 Percopsis transmontana
GAGAGAGAGAGAGAGAGAGAGAGAGAGAGAGAGAGAGAGAGAGAGAGACTCTTATTTTTTTCCAGAGCTTTACAGCCATAGAATTAATTTGGAATTGTTCTGGTGCCCATGGGGTTGCAAGACGTACAACTGAATTTGGACGAGAAGAGAGAAAGCAATTTGGTTTCTGTGAAATGTAAATACAGAGAATCCACGGATTAAATATGAGAATTATCTAACGGCGATGCAAGAAATAACAAACTCTGCTCACACAAAGAGAATCTTGATCATGCACCTTGGAGAGAAGCCTTAAATAGATCACGTCTGAATAACTTTTTTTTTTTTTTTAAACCCACAGACTATTGAGCTGGATAAGCTCTTTATGAAGAATGGTAGAAGGACGATATATTCTACACATTTGTGAATAAGAGCCTCATGACAATAGTTATAGAGAACTGGAACTTTTTTTCCCTGCACATGTTAAGTCAGCGCTTTTACTGCTCTGTGGATTCAGTAAAAGACTGGCATATGTCTAAATGTCAACTTTTGTTCGTCCACATAAAAGGACTATGTAAAATGGAACATGTTACTAAATATTATTAAAACACTCTGCAGCCATTTTGGATATCAGACAAATTGTAACAATGGCGCATTATATAATAATAATAAAATGTAATGACTTTTCATTTCATTATGTATATTTTGACCATTTTGAAAGCAATTTAATATTGGGGAAGTTTAGTTAAGCTTAATCGTCCAAATAATATTATATGTAGAGATAGAGACACTCATTTTAGATAGTTATTTCATAATGCACCTTATTATTACATTTTCATCACAAAAAAAACGCATTTTGTAATAACCACCACAATATGTAATTGTGGTGTCTATTTGAACTAAATAAGGAGATGCACTGTAATTGTAAGTATATTTAAAGATACAGTAAGTGGAATTGTAAGTTCTATGCATAACAAATAACAAAATGTATTACATTTTGCATTCAAGCTGTTTATTACAAAATGCGTCAAATTGTTACAAAATGAGGGTGTTATTACATAATTAAGTGAAAATTAATTTCATTTTGGAGAGTTATTACATCATGCAGTATTATTACATAACGTGTTGGTACAGACCTCAAGCTGTTACGTGAGTGAACTCATGCAACTTTATCAAACAGAACACATAGCAAGTGCCCTTTCATTATGAACATGAAAGACCATGAAGTACCATAAACACAGACTAGTTTGGTAATTTTTACAGTTGACATGGTGAAGTAAAGTGTCCTGATAGAGTAATGGCAATCTCGGAACCCATTCGTTATCTAGATATACCTCTGGGGACAAAGGCAAATATTTCTGGTGTTCCGGTGTAGCCAGCGGATATCCGGATATTCATATGCAGATATCTGTTTATAGAGATTAGAGTAATGGTGATGTTTGATATACAAGCACCTTTGCTTTGATGCAGCATCACTCTGTAGGCATGGCAACAAGCTACTCAATGAAAATAGAGCTTTTAGTTCTAAGAAATCAGAAAAATCTCCGGACCACTGTCACTGCCTTCGGCCATATTTTCATTGACGCAAACCCATGTTGCATGCTGCACCTGCGTCTGAGAGAATGTTGCTAACTGGTTGATGCTGGACAGTATTTACCGCAGTGATCAAACACGGTTTTAGTGATAATTAAAATTTGAAACCGTAATACTGTCGGGAATTTTAAAGTGGTTTATCGTGAAACTGGTAACTTTCGTGAAACTTTCATTCCTAACTGTGACGTGCAACGTATGCTTACTGTGAATAGGCATTCATCTGCCCACACACACAGACACAAATAGACTGAGCCTATCACAACACAATAAACAGATGTGGAGATCACATGCACACAACTGGTGTAACGAACTGTAGTGGATCCGTGATACGTACGGATCCACCCCCACGGTTCGGCACATGAACCGCAGATTAATTGAAAAATTTTAATCATCATACTGTGAAATAAATTTTTACTGCCGCTGTTACTTTTTAAAGTAATAATTCCCTAATTCTCGATGCAGAGTTGCAGTGAGCGGAAGAAATTCAATAGCCTCCCATTTAAGTCGCATATATGGGAGAATTTTGGATTCCCTGTCAAATATAATGATGAAGGAGGAAGGGTGATGGACAATACCATTAAGGTATGTAGGCATTGAGCCACGAGAAAGTCATATGAGAATGGTATCGAGCATGGCCACACATTTGAAGTGACATCACCCTGGTGTGCCAGAGACAGGAGCCAAGAGACAAAAACAACTTCTCACCGCTGCATTTAAGCGGCCCTTTGCTGCAGAATCATACCGGGCTAAAGTGATGACCAAATCTATTGGGATGTCTATTGCTGCAGTCATGAGGCCATAAAAATATGGTAAACTCGCTACGAAATCACCTCTCTACGAATTTGCTACTCTACAAAATGACTGCTGTTTTCCTTTAAAAGGTGCAATCGGAGATTATTTTGCGTTAGAGAAACAACATTGTTTTGGTTTCAAACACGAGGACGTGAGCAACCCCTCCCTCACCTAAAAACTCAGAGCATTTAGTCTCGCTCACCCACAGCTCGCTCTCCCGCCCTCCCTGAAATTCCACCAACCCCACACATACAGTTTTCAATCTGTTAAAAAATTATCTGATTATCCACTACCACACTACCACACAAAGACACACACTGAGGCCTGTAGCCTTGCTGTCAACATGGAACCCATCAACCTCCTCCGTGCTCTTGTAATTAGAGGACAATAAGTAGAAACTAACTGACAACCTACACTGTAACCTGATGCCTGCCTCCTTCTACTTAATCCTTCAGACGTTTGGCGCTAACTAGTGCATGCATACACCTCTCTAAGTTTCTGTTCTTTTGTCTTCATCCCGCCATCCTCTCCCCTTATTTTTTGCCTCAGACTAAATGTTAAGTATTCCATACCCATCTTGAAGTCTATGCTGTCGGGACACCTATACAACTGAAAAATGTGAGGGGCTGTTGGAACATATCAGAGAAAACTACTGTCTAGCACCCGACTAGAAAGTCAAGGGGACCTTCAAAAACGTCATGCTGGGATTCTAAGCCAGCTTTCCTTCAGCGATACTAATTTGATCCAACAATAATATTTCATTCAAACACCCACCTGCCACACCTGATTGCAATAACAAGACCTGATCAGAGAGCATTAAATTGAGTACTATTCAATCCTAAAAAAACATTCTTATTTTCAGCAAAGCCCTGGGGAGTATTCAAACCTCAAGTCCACCTGTTTATTTACTCCAAAGCAAGGACGTACCATCTACAGGTTATTCTCTTGCTCCAGAGAGTAAAAAGGGAGGGGCAATGGACTCCAGGCGCAAGTAAATGACCTCAGGATCAGGCTCTCAGAGAAAGGAGGACAGAGAAGGATTGTGTTTCTGAGTAGTGAATCAACTGGCCCTCAGTACCACTGTTTCTCATAATAGAAATTAGAGATGATCCTATTTCTTCTCTTTGCCGAAGGATCCCAAAAGAAAAGAGGAAAGGAAATTAAGTTTTTTTTTTGTGTTTACTTTCTCAAATATAAATTGCAAGACTGTCGACTTAAGTATTGAGGTAAAGGATACCTTTGTATGTAAACAATACAGTGTGTATAGAGACTTATAATTTACAGATGCACAAGCCCCATCTGGACAACCTATTTATTTGCTGAGCTCAGATTAATCCATGGCACTATGTTCAGTCCCTGGTGAAAGCATTTGTGAATCTCTCCGTGAAGCCCAGGAATGTAATGGGGAAAACGGATGCTGCATGGTTCTCTTAGTTGGTTAAGGTCAGAAAAAAGTCTATTCACTCACAAAACGTACTATACTTTGAACTGAGCAAAGGCATGCATTGGTCCCAAGGCCTCTAACTTAGGCTGCTGGGAATGTTGTTTGATTCGTAGTGATTCAGACTCAGTGATATTACAATAATCATGAATCCCACTGCACTGGTTTTGTTGACTATGGATTTTACACTTCATAATTTGTGCCAAATTTATGGAAAATTTCCGGGATTGCTCAAAGAATAGCACAACCTAAATTGATATCAAGTGTCTTTGTCTTGGCAGATGTTGTACTGTCTCTGATAGAAACCTATGTATCCCATGAATGCCCAATGACAGTTGTAGTTACAGCGGTTCTGTAGTTAGCCAATATTGTAGTGTAAGATGCCAGATTTTCAGTACATCCTCACACAATGCCACCAAAACCACTGTCCAATCAGACAGCTACGCTCATGCTGACAGGGTATGCTGATTGACAGGGTCAATCCACAGGAGCCACCTTGGTGAGGAGGTCAATAATATAGATCCCCTAAACCCATCCATCACATAGCAAACTTTCACTGTTGTGAAACCAACCGTTTGTGGCTAGCATGAAAGACGGACATATTCTTCAAGAATATTAAACGTTCTGTGATCTTTATCACAGAAACACATCACGTATTAATATTTACAGGGCTCATAAAACCTGATGTTCCAGTTCCTCTGCACACTTAGGCCACAGCCTTGGCTTATGCCGAGAGAGCTTATATTTCAAGACAGGCCTACCAAGTGGGACCTAGCTCAGTGGTGTATTATCTCTGGTCAGGGAACTCTAGACGAAGGCAAGCGATGACAATGTTGAAAATAGGTCAGAGGGAGGGGGTCGGGGGAAGGAGGCGGCGGACCTCCTCTGGGCATCACTTTCTCAGCTAGGACCTGGTTTTGATCAGTACCTAAACATTAGTCATCACAATAGCAATGCGTCCCTCTTGCCAACTTCGAGATACACAAAACCCGCTCGGTACATGGGACCGGTCTTCATTTTGAAGTTGTGTTCTGCTTATTGTGCTTATATTTCAAACAATTTTTCACAATAGAGGGAAGCTAAGCTTTCATTTTCTAGATTATGACATCATTGGGCCGAGAATGAAACTTTGAGGATTAGTTATTGGCTCCATGTGCCTCTCCAACTCACTACTGTTGAAGGACTGTAAAACAATAGGTTGACAATAGGTTTCAACAGCAAAAAAAGCATAGCATAGCATTTTAATTACTTACAACAATTACTTAAAACGTAACAGGTAGCAACAAGGTAAAAGTGAATCTGTTTGTCTGAAAGTCATTAGGTGCAGTAGGTGCCTGTAACTGCAAGGGGGCGCACCAATAGAATTTCCAAACATTTAGGGGTGGTCAACAATGGTCAAAGTGCATTAAATTTAAGGACTTGTGTGTGACATAGGGGTCTGTGGTGTGCGTAAGAGTTATGTGTCCCTTCATCGAGGGGGTGAATGAGGGTCGTTTCGCTAACAAGGTTAAGACTAGCAGCTCCTGACCCCCACTGAGTTGCCTCGAAATATGAACATCTGCACTTTAACCTCTTCTCATGTTTGTCAGGGAAGGGGTGGTGGTGTTAAAATTGGATTTGAACGGAGGAAAATATTTCCAGGTGTCACACAAGGTTAATGGACTCAGTAAAAGAAAATTGTGTGGGTTTCTACTGCTATTTTCTTAGAAAAATGGTTGGTAAATTATAGAAAAAATACATACAAATGAATCCCAAATGCATATATACATAAGTATGCCAAGGTCTTTGGTGCGATAAGGTCATTATCTGTACAGTACAAAAACAGTGATTTCCAAAATGATTGCTGTCACAACGTTAAGTGATAGGCATGCAATGCACAGCTGATTTGTATTTGCACACATGGGAACATCCTTTGTCTATTATGTAATGACATACCACACACACAGTCTTCTTTTACTAACTGCTAATGTTAACAAACAATGACTCTTTAACACAGACGACAGTACCAGTAATATGGTCTAAGCCTGAGCCTTCAGCATTTTGTAATAAAACTGACCATATATTACAGTTGGTCTACCTTAAACAAAAGGCACAATTACCTACAGTACACTGATTTTAAGGCTCTTAGTATTTGATTGATGAACTGATCAATTAATGCCTGGTCATACCATTTTCTAATGTTACCAGATGTTACATTACCCACCCTTGAATAAAATCCATCGAGCAAAAGATCATTTTTCATGACCATAGCTATAGTGCAATCATGAAGCAATCGATCTCATAATGTGTGGTCAGTGCATGCAACATCAAAGCAGTTTTTCCCCCCAAATAAATGATCCCGTCCTCGCCTCCTCTTTATAAAGTGATATTCCACAGTAAGATCCAAAACATTTAAAAAGTGGGTAGTTTCAAATTGTCTGCAGTTAGTTTCTGCTGTTAAGCGGTGTGAAAAACACCAGGCCCCTTTATTTCCTACTCATTCTTATCTCTGAAACAGTCTGCTTATATACATGTCTGTGGATCCTATGTCTGTTTAGACATGGGACTTGACCCCTGCTGAAGGGTTAGGAGCACCCTGTTTGTCATGTGCCCCTGAAATCCAGTGATAGCAGTCCGTTGCATTCTTGTTGCGCTGTTGGACGGCACAGCGGGTGCAGTAGACAATTCCCAGGGCCACCATCACAACAATAAAAATGCAGAAAGGCACCAGGAGGCCCACGAGGAGCCAGCTGCTCCCCTGGTTCTGCTCCCTGCCGTCTTGGACGGAGTCGACACTGTCACCTCCCTCAGTCCCACCCTGGGTGGGGGATACCGTGGTAGGACTAGGCTGTTGGGGCGTACCCCGGTACTGGATCTCCTCAGAGAGCTCTCCCCCATCCACTGGGAACATAGAGGAAGGATGAGGAATGGAGATATCTTCATCTACTACTGGCTCCATGGGGTCTGCTGGAGTTGGGCTTAGCCAGACCCCCCCTGAGATGGTGGAGGTGGGGAGGGTCTCGGGGCCGGTTGTGGTCATTTCTTCCTCATCTACGTGCCATTCTGTGGTGGGGGTATGGGTCGGGGTTGCAGTGGGTGGGGCAGAGGTGGATTTGGGTGCAGTTGCTAATTCAGACTGATCTTTTTCTGTCCACAAAAGCCATCTTGGGAACTGCTCTCCCTCTTCTTGCTCCTCTGTGTCCTCGGGGACCTCCTCCCTTTCTGGCTGTGTTGCAGTGTCCATTTCAACAGTGAAAGGCAACCCCTCTTGAGGAGTGCTGGTGACCCAAATTACGTCTGAACCCAGGACCGTGGGGGGGTCGGTCAGCCAATCTAAGGTTTCGACGTCCTCCGGAGGCCAGTCAGGTTGACCCTGCCCATTCACAGTCCATTCGTAGTCTTCCCATACTGGCACATTTTGTGTGGCCCACGTGAAAGGAGGGGTGACGGCGGCTTGGTCGTTACCACCCGTAGTCTTTCGACAGGAGAAGTGGTCCGACAAGAGCTCATAGCCAACCTCACAGTAGCACTCGAAGCCGCCTTCATAGTTCACGCACATCTGCTCACACGTCCCTGGGATCTGGCACTCGTCAGTGTCCTGGCATCGGCTGGGGTCCTCCGGTATCAGAGAAAAACCCAGGTGACAGTGGCAGATGTGAGAGCCTAGCCTGTTCTCGCAGGCATGCTCACACGGTTCATTCGCGCACTCGTCCACGTCCTCACATTCGCCCTCCTCGTCGGGGCGGTATCCATCTCGGCAACGGCACTCAAAGGTCCCCGGAGCGTTGACGCACAGCTGCTCACAGGGACTCTGGAGGCATTCATCTACATCCAGGCAGCCACGTTCATCTGGCGCCAGCATGTAGCCCTCAGGACAGGCACAACGGTATCCATCCGAGAGTGGCAGGCACTCAAACTCACAGGGAGCACCTTGGCACACATCCGCAATTTCACAGCTCTTCTCGTCCTCCCCCAGCTGAAACCCGTCTAAGCACTCGCAGTAGTAGTGGCCACCAACCCCCATGCAGATATGCTCGCACCCACCGTTATTCAGGGTACACCAGTCCTGCGGCGCGACGGGATCCGAGCAGAGGGGCGCGTCTTGTGACCAGCCCACTGTCTTGTCATCCTTCAGCATGCACAGAACAGTCTGATCATTCTTGGTCCCAGCCGGACAGGGTAAGGTTGCAATAGACCCAAATGGTACATGGGTGAGCAGGGTGCTTGGAAGATTAAAAGGAGTTGTATAAAGGGCATTTCCACCCCCTTCACTCCACAAGGGTGAACACATTCCTCTGTAGGTATAACGGCAAAGATACCCATCCACGGGAACAGAACAGGAACCATCCAGCCATTTGAGATTATCTTGCTGCTCGACCGTGCTGTAGCCAATTACCACACAGCGGGGAGTAGAGCACGTGCTAGGAGAGTCCTCTCTCTGCCAGGCGGTGTACTGGGTGTCCTGGTCACCTGTGGTCCAAGAAAAACCGCGGAGCGGGTGTGAGGGCAAGCACTGTCGGGGCTGTCGCTGGAGCCCAATCCACACCTGCACCCTGGTGCGCGAGCGGCGCAAGTCAACACCGGAAAATAGCGTGTTGATGGTGTTGGCCTCCTCCGGATGTTTGAAGGTCGCTAGGTTGCCCCCCTTCTCCTTGCAGGCCCTCCAAGATTCCAGAAAGGTTTTACGCTGGAAGTAAACCACATAGCAGCCATCCTCATTGCACAAGGCATCCGTCTCCTTCAGGTCTTGGGCCAGGACAGAGGGAAGTCCGCAAATGAAGGCCAGAAGAGATACGAGGAGCCGAGAACCCATTCTTCACTCAGCCCGAGCTTCACTCCCTTGAACCCCTTCGGCAACTTTTCTGTCCGTCTGGACACCTTTTATCTCCCAGGCGCTCTCTAGTCGTGGCTTGTTCGTTTGAGCCGTCCTGGTTATCTATCTGAACTTTTCTCTCTTCATTTGGGCTCAGTTCTTTGTCCTCCTTTTCACTGTCTCTCTACTCTTTCCATCTGCCCTGCCGAAGGAGTTCTGTGCTAGAGTTGAGTGCTTGCAGATTGTCAGCAGATTTCAGAGAGAGAGAGAGAGAGTGAGAGAGGGGTTGGGGGGAAGGCTGAATAGGGGGAGGGATGGATGGAGGGAGGGCAGAAGGGGAGAGAGGGAGGGAGAAGAAGAAAATAATTGTATGTTTTTGGAAGAGGCGGGGAGGGGTCTCTGTGTGTGTGGGGGCTTTCGGAGCATGTCGTATGGTTTTCATAAGGCCGTGTATGGACATGGTTTGAGACCCTGCCATTTACCCTGCATACACATACACATACACACACACCATTCACATTATAGCACAAAGGAATTTTGTTATTGGCAGTTATTCGAAAAGAGAGATTATGCAGATTGTCTTCTTGCTCAACCGGCTGTCACTTCTCTGTCTCCAATTCCCTCTCCTCCAAGGTTCTTTAACATTTCCTTTAAGGTTCTTTAAAATGTGAATGGTATGCTTTTAATTGGTTAAACACAGTCTGATAGAATTAATGGTTTCAGGTACACCGTCATTAAATTCTACTCTCAAGGTCCGTCACATTAATATGTTTGGATGGATATGTTTCACCCACAGACTGGAATAAAAGAAAGAGTACACTAGAAAAGAGAAAAAAAAATCTAAAATTAAATGTTAATATAGAAGAAAGAAAATAACCAAAATCAAAACGTACTTATAAGCAAGTCTGGGGATGTACAGTACATGCAGTTTGCTCTGCGTATTTTCAGATCCTAAGGAGATTGTTCATTCTTATCAGTGGCAAATGTAGAACGGACCCAGGCGCTGGCTTGCACTGAACGTCCTCCCGCGGTCTGTCAGAATATACCGTACCTGTCCTTCTACGCTAATGCTACAGCTCCTGGCCAAGCGGGAGAGAGAGTGGCTTCCTGCCAGAAAGGTTTAAAGCCCCTGCGTACGACAACACCATCATCCGCGCTAATAACTTTCACATTGAATCGGGGGAAAATGGCAAAAGTTGCAGGGGGCCTCCGGTGCAAAAAGGAAAGCGCCGCTGGGTTTTGCTATGAAAACAAAGCCGGGGCTAGTGAAACAGAGACTTGTGTTCCTAAAATGGGGGGGGGGGGGGTTGAAGATAAGGTAGGGGTGTGTTGGGGGCAGCCAGACTACAGAGCAAGTACCTAAAGTTCTGTGCGCTCATAATAAAGCCGACCTGCTCTGAGCCCAACGAGTAGGCATGTGTGGTGCGTCCGCTGCAAAGAGCAGCTACACCAGGAATGCCCCCAAGACGCAGTACATGGGCACCAAGGAAATATGTATGTATGTATGAGTGACTCTTTATGTTCATGTGTGCTGCAGTGCTGCAATGTAAGGGTTCCTGACTGTAACACATGGATTATGACCCCCCCCCCCCCACACACACACACACACACACACACACACGCACATACATATATGGTTAGCCCCCTATACTCCTAGTTAAACTTAAGCCAGGGGCAATACAGGCCATTTGTTACTGTAAACTAAGGGACCACGGCAGTTTGTATTACAGCCTGGTAATTTGAGGGTAACTGGTGTTTAATGATCGTAACCACCCTTTAACATGCGGGTAACACTAAAAAAACCTTCCAATAATTCCTTCCAGGGCTGTCACACAGATTATGGTCCACTGCCTAAAAAGCTGCGTGGTTTATCGGGACAACTGAATCTTTCATTCAATCAATGAGAGAGACTGCAATACTACTGCATTGATCTGTTAAAAATGTACAGCTGGTTAGAGCTGGGTTAGCCTAAGTCAGGTTTACACTGCACTATAGAACTGCCACAGCACAGAGTTCAGAGATCA
>JAOEHI010003633.1:0-10617 GCA_025447815.1 Percopsis transmontana
TGTTGCATGTTACACGATTCGTTCCAATGGGTCTTTGACACCATTTCATGTGGAGGAGGGGTGGTGGCGTATCTGTGTGTATCTGTGTGTATCTGTGTGTATCTGTGTGTATCTGTGTGTATCTGTGCGTATCTGTGTGTATATGTGTGTATCTGTGTGTATCTGTGTGTATCTGTGCGTATATGTGTGTATCTGTGCGTATCTGTGCGTATCTGTGCGTATATGTGCGTATCTGTGCGTATCTGTGCGTATCTGTGCGTATCTGTGCGTATCTGCGTATATGTGTGTATATGTGTGTATCTGTGCCTATCTGTGCGTATATGTGCGTATATGTGCGTATATGTGTGTACCTTTCAGCAGCTCTTCTGATGACTTCTGATGCTGTTAAATGCGGCGGGGGGGGGGCCTCGAGGGAGAGAAGTGATTGGATCGGCCCGTTGTCCCGGTCATCCGTTGTGGCCAATGCCCAGCGTGATGTTATTTCAACCGGGCCCACCAGCTCAACCCATAACGGCCAGCCAATTCACCGCGAGGGGGGGCTGAGGGGAGGAATTAGCTGCACAAGTATGTAGTAGAGGAAGGAGCGACCATAGGCTCTTACGTGCAGTGAGTAAACGTCTGAAGCTGCATGACTGCATGCAGTGTCTTGACAGCAGCAGCAACTCACTGTCTTTCACCACCCACAGTGTCTGGTGAGTTTCATTACAAGGTCATTGAAAATGGAGAAGCACATTCACACTCAAATCACTTTGGATGGATTCCTGTCGCCAGGGTAAGCTAAGGTTGGTTCTGGACAGGGTCGTAGAGGGGAATCAAACCAGCAGCAGGACTGGTATCTGCTCCTTTGTGCGAGAAGGAACAGGAGGAGCACTGCCAGAGCCCTACAAAATGAACTCCAGCGGGCTACTGGTGAACGTGTTTTTGACCAAACTGTCAGAAACAGCCTCCATGAGTGTGGCATGAGGGCCCCACGTCCTCTAGTGGGACCTGTGCTCACAGCCCGGCACTGTGCAGCTCCATTGGCATTCGCCAGAGAACACCGGAATTGTCAGGTTCGCCATTGGCGCCCCTGTTCGCTTCACAGATGAGAGCAGGCAGCATAACGTTCACCACGGCGTCTCCAGACACTTTCACATCTGTCACACGTGCTCAGTGTGAACCTGCTCTCATCTGTGAAGAGAGCCCCACCCTTGGTCTTTCTCGCCGGTGTATTAACGCCACCGGCCGCCCACACTACCAGCGCACCCAAGCCACACCTGTCTCTCATCTTCACTTATGTCATTATGTGCACCTGTGGGATGGGTATAAGTGTGT
The DNA here is from genome assembly GCA_025447815.1 of Percopsis transmontana. Taxonomy (NCBI): domain Eukaryota; kingdom Metazoa; phylum Chordata; class Actinopteri; order Percopsiformes; family Percopsidae; genus Percopsis; species Percopsis transmontana. Next base: position 1,315 of record JAOEHI010003633.1, read on the forward strand.
GGGGAGCGGGGACTGTTCAGTGTCTGGTATTGATTGTCTGTTTGCTGTGTTGCCTGACGTGTACGTCTGAAGCCTGTTTCACGAACGATTGGATCGTTAAACGCCGAGCCATGCTCGCGCTAAACTTCTCTGGCGCTTGGCTTGCGCCTGCACGCATCACACTCACACCTTACACAATGCTATTATGATTCCGTTGTGCGCTTAACAGGAATAAGACAGGAGACGTGAAGGGAGATACAAAAATAAAGTACAAAAAGTAGTGAGAAGGTAGATAAAAGGAAAAGATAAATGAATGTCAACAGCGCTGTATAAATGACACCTCCACTTTTAACTAGTAGCATTTTACTGTGCTACTGACAACCCCACGCTTATGTAAGTTATAAAACCAATGTACTGTATAAAATCTATACGTCAATTATTTCTAGATTGATCGTTTACCATTTATACGTCTATGTTTACACCATAGACTGTATAAATAAGTGGACAAACCCTCCATGACGTCACCCATACATTTTCTGAAGAATGGGTTTGAAGCTCCAAGTGTGCTGGCTCTGGCCGTCACCATCTTGGCTTGTCTGTTTCCCGCCTAACTCCCGGCCATGTATAATGAATGGATAAATTGATGCCTTAATATAATTTTAACTGATGAGTTATAAAAAAATTCACCACCCGTACAGTTATCATGAGACCAGGCTGTAAACATGATTATTTTTGCTGTAAATTTGGACATTTTAACATGGGGGTCTATGGGGACTGACTCGCTTTTGGAGCCAGCCTCAAGTGGCCATTAGAGGAACTGTAGATTTTGGCACTTCCTCGTTGGATTCATTTTTCAGAACCGGAGGTTGCCGCTTGGTTTACATCAAGTGCAATGATAAAGCATTGCTACAGACATTTAGCCCGAAGGGCTGCTTAGAGAGAAGCAATGCCTGAAAAACTGTCACTATGCTGTACCATTCAGAGACTGACTGGACATTCCTGCACTCCCAACTGGGAACATTAGAAATAGAGCTTTTGTGGCTATTGTCACACTCCCGTACACACTGTAAAAGCCCTTACACAAGCCAGTTGCTGGCAGAGACTGCAATGCAACCCTGTATGTGAGCATAGAAAAAAAGAATCACACAGACAGATTGCGAATTGGTAGGGCCATCTGCATCCATTATGGAGATGTCATATTCCAAATGGAGCCATGGGAAGGAGAACAGGAAATAGAAAATTGCAGAATATATTCATTTTTGACCATATCAACGGGCAAAAAAGCGTAGCGTGTCTTGAGTGAAGTCATAAATAAAAGACCTTGGCTTTTCTTGTGAATTTGAAATTAGCTCAGTGTGCTCAGATGAACAATCGTGATGTGTGCCAAACAAAACAATTCATTAAGTAGTTGTTTAACTCAGAGAAGGCATGGTATCTTGTGGGCTTCAGTGTGACCTCATAAAAACACAAATTGTGATTGCATTCACTTTCATGCTACATGCATGTAGATATGGCACACACTCCAAAAAGCATGCAGTGAGTACTATTACAAGTATTAAAGAGCTAGTAGGGGTTGGGCATCCTGCTCAAGGAGGAGTACAGGTATAGGTTGGGCATGAAAGGGTCCCGAACCCACAACCTTTTGGCTGGGAGCTTTCCCCTATACTGTAGCTTACCCACTGGCTGCAAACATTGTTTATCCCCCAGGCCGCCGGCTGCTCAAAAGAGTGGTGGGGGTGGAAAATACAGTAGCTCCATTCTCCCATCCAAACGTATTTTTGGTTACAGCGCAAGTCACTTCCTGTTCATATTGTTGACTCACTGCGCCCTATACTGTTCAGTTATGGGTGCTTGGAAATCACTGAATCATTCGCGAGAACAATTAAGATTATGTAAACATTTTGAAACAAATGAAAACAGGTTGTGTTATGGGCACACACACGTAACTCAATCTTATTATGCCATGAGTAGAAATGCGAAACAATCATGCACATCACTGCTTACAATTTCTGTCTGTCTTTGTAGAAGTTAAAAAAGAAAGTGAGAGAGATTAATTGGGTTTTACCCATATTATTGTTTGAAAGGAGTTAATGCAATAATGTTTGTCCTCAGTTTATCTGCATAATAGTTGCTGTTTGTGCATAAATAGAAGACATACAGAACAACATATTATCATTTAGTTTAGCCTTTATCCAACCCTTTAAAACAATAAGTCCAAAGCTGGTAAACTGGCAATCTTAATCGCATGATAAGGTAAACCAAAATGATCTGAAAAATGTAACTGGGGAATTGTTTACATGAAGCCCTGTTAGGTCGTGAGGGCTAACCATGAGGATTTAGGAATTTGTTGTGCTGTGCGGAAAAAAATACCAAAAAAACAGGTTTGTTGTGATATAAATAGTAAAATATGATTATTAGGGGATGATTATTAATGAGGCTGGTGGAAGCATTATGAAAGAGTAAAAGGAAGGTAAAAACTACAGTATGTTGTGTGGTGAATGTGACTACACATTAGTCATGCCCTACCTCCCTGACCCGCATCCACCCACACTGCACTGACACTTGAACACCATGTGAGAACCTTTTCACTAGCGGAGGTGTCGTAATGTCTTTTGACATTAGCCCTTCTTCACATGCAAATGACTAAACAATCATGTCCACATCTGTGGTGTTTCGGGGGGTGGTTACTCACTGTTGACTGCAGGCCACGTTACCGTGACGCCATCGCTGTCCCTGTCACATCTGCAGGGGTGGCCTGCTTATGTAATGTCAACACTCATATGGTAAACACAGGGTGTATACCTTTTCAGGTATGACTGCATCTCAGAGGGCCTCCCCGCGTCGCCCCCTGGAGGAGGTTTGTGCGATGGGCGTATCTGAGGCGAAATGTTAGCGATTCCACCAGGGGTTTGTCTGTTTGATGAGCAGCCCCCCTACTACCAGTGGGGAAACCGATTTGCGTCAGTAGCAGAATGCTGAACCCCTCCAGGCTTTCAGCGGTACACAGGTGCTGCGGGAGCTCACACCTGGAGGTCACAGAGTGGATACCAACCTCGTCAACCGCCACTCCCTGCTCCAGCATGTCTACTGCAGCTCCTAGGAGCACTGTATAAGCTATAGGAGTTCGAATGCTTCGAGTCCTCCGACAATACGGGTGGGGGGTGGTGGGACGTTCACAACCGAGAGTCAGAAATAGACGCCGTTTGGAGATGAGATAGGAGAGTGAGTGGAATGAATGAAGCCTCTCGAGCTAGCCTGCCGTTGGCTGCACCCCACACAGTGTCTGCGTTACGAGCCGCTAGTAGGTGGTGAGATGCGGTTGACGTCTGCTAGTGGGCAGATTGTCTGCACGTTTTTTTTTTTTTCAAGGACTTGAGCGCTTCTCCATTGACTGGGAAGATTGACTGCCTTCCTAGCGACACAAGTCACAAGTCAACATCTGCTGAAAATATTTCAATTCTTTTTTTCCCTTTCTCACAATAGACCTAGACTCTGTTCTAGACCATGTGCCTGGTTGCCATAGTTATAGCAGGCAGTGGAAAAACACAGCTGAATGGTGAAATTATTAATAAATGAACAAAACAAGCTTCCTGCATAGAGCTCGCCTGCGCAAATGCACAACAGAGTATACTAATAACATCCTGTCTAAATAAAGACAATAGTGAGCGGATGCAAAAATTACATGGCTCGTGCTTAATACAGCACTTTTTTTCCTGGATGCAGTCAATTTAGTGTTTCATTAGCAGATTAGTGTATTTTTGGCAATAGGCATGGTACATTTTCTGCAAAAAGGAACTTTGATTACTGCCCCTCGCTGAAATATTGTAGGCGCCATTGTTAACTGCGTCCTGAATTCTTGATGAACAATTGCAAGATTAACTGAAGCAGTGTCCAGTACTTCTTTCATTTCAGGTACATGGTTTAAACTGATTACAGGTCTCACTGAGCGCCAGACTGAAACCACAATAGATCATGCAGCAGTTCTGTGCAGAAAAAATATAGTTCCACTTCCTCCTCTTCACACAGATAAAACCATGGCACAGATAACAGCGTGATGGATACAGCAACGGAGAGTTGTGGAACTGCAATGGGTTTGCCTGACAGCAATACTTCTTACAAGTCAATTATTCGTTATTAGGATAACCTTTTTTATATAGCATAAAAAAAATTGTATATATATATATTTATATATGTAATTTAAAGAAGTATTGAGTAAGTATAAAGTAAGTATAAAGTAAGGATGGGGTTTAATAGAAGGCAGCTATTTCATTTTGGAATGGAAAACCCTTGTTGTCAAGCACCATCAGTGGGCCACCAAGGGACAGAGAAATCTACCCAGTGATCTCAGCGGTACAGTAAAGAAATGAAATTCTAATGGAGTGCTGCACAACGTTTGAGCTTCTCCCAAACCTCACATTTCAATGACTTCCTTCCTGATGTCCACAAGAGCCTCTCATGTGAGTTCACGCATAATGTAATGGCCACTGCCACGGCTGGAGAGAGGCCCCTCGGATAGCCCCAGTTTGTATCAAAAGATCTGATGGAACTGATGGAAGGAGAAAACAGAATCACCAAAAGTGAAGAATTAAGGTGGTGACAATAATTACCCTGAAAAGGATTGATTACACAACGGCATGGCAACCGCTGACAGGGACGAGGTCAAAAGTGTAAAACATTTTTTGGGGTGAATGAACTGTGAGGTTTGAGGTGGTGAAGAGAACATTACTGTACGGAGACATTGTGACACGGAGGTGGTTATTATGGTGTAACTGGTGTTTGACGGGGGAAGGATTCCTGTGAGGGCTCTCCATTGCACTTATGTCGGTTTAATGACTCCACAGCGTGATTCCTCAGGATAGTTCACACGGTTACATAAACCAACACCTCAGATATGTCCCAGGGCTGTGTGTACTGTTACAGTTCAGGGCTTTTGAAGTCTTTTGAGACCTTGAGGGCTTTTGTCTGGTCAGACCACGTCTTAGTGGAGGTGCACGACCTTCTGGCTTTGAGTCCAATACCTAGACCACTATCCTGCCCCCCAGGGGCAGGTTAGGCGAAGGTGCACTAAGCACACACGCCACTTTTGTGCATGTTATGTTGGCCTATTTCATGAAAATGAAAATTTTAACTAATTACTACAGTCCTTAAACATTTAATCACAAAACAAAATATTATATATATATGCACGTGTATCATGGAGGTTTATTAGACGTACCATATTTGCGCACTTGGCGACTGTGCACTTCCCGAACAAGGACATCAGTTTTGACAGTTTCCTCCCGGGAGAAGCTTTTCTGCCGGTCTGGACTTTCGCAGTCTATTACGAAAGTGGCAGTTCGCCGAGACAAAGAGCGCGCTGCTGTAAAAGGGAATGAGAGGAGCTGATTTGATTGGCCGTAATTGAAGACACCCCCACCTCTCCTACTGATAGTTTGTTCACTCTAATCCAACTCTTTTACAACTACGCCGCTGGGAAACTATGGCCCGATGTGTCATTCTGTATGAGAGTCTGGTGGGGTGCTGGGGTGCGTTGGGAATGTGGACGGCTCCCTGCCGGCGGTCAGTACACCGGCGAGAGCGAATGGGAGGGGGAGTGCCTCCCGAAGTTACAATATTTGAATTGACATTTAAAAAATGACTTTCATTAGATTAGTAAACACATTCACATCAGTGAACATATTATTGTAGCCTTTTATTCATCCAATGTGTATATTTTCAGTCTTAATAGACCCATACACCCTAGGTATATGCTGTATTTTAAAACAATGTAATTGGCTGTGCATTGTACTGCATCATCAGACTGTAGATGTTACTGATAGCAAATTACCATTTTGTTTCTTTGTTTGTTTTTATATTTTGGGTAGAACTCAACCAGAGGCAAACATATTAGTCTAGAATTCACTTCCCCAAGCCAGAATCCTTCCTGGGTTTTCGGTTACTACTATTGAAACAACATTCACAAGACAGAGGATGGAACATTGTGTTCTCTCTCTGTCAAGGTTGGCACTGCATTAGCACTGTAAAAAACAGCTCTGTGACTCACAGCAAGGTACGTTTCTGAAATTTAACCAGCACAACTGAGGGATTAAATCAAAAGTTATGTAATGTAATGTGAAGAGGCTTTTTTTTCAGAAAAGGACATAAACAAATTTCAAAGGGTAAATTATTTGCTTGCATTAAATTGATCTATTGTGTCCATTTCTAAAAATGGAATCAGATAGTCTAATGTTAAAGATGACATATTTGAATAGATTAAAATAACATGCTTAAACACATATAAATACAATACACTGAAAAAAGATTTGTTGTTTAAGTAAGTCTTTGTAACCTTAATGCTGTTACAAAATTGAACATCATCTATTCAACTTGGAAAGTTTTGAGACCTTGAGTTTTAGTTCATTTAAGTAAATAATTTATTTAAAATCATTATTTTCCCACATTTCTCATAGAAATCAATCCCGCCCCCAGTCTGCTGTTTGACAAGCACAAATATCTGTGTTTTTACCAAGTATTCAGCAAAGAAAAACATATTTACATCTAGAACACTTTTTTTGTATACACATTCATGTTGAAATCCACCTTTGCTGTATTTTCCCAAAAACAAGTGCACGACATAAAGTAACATGACATGGCCAGGTGTCAAAGAGGATAGCAAAGAAGACGTAGATCCAAATGTACATTCACTTCTAATCTTAGTTTGAAACTTTTGCTTCCAACAAATGTGGTCGGTAAGACACTGTGCATATTTTAGCAGCCCTGTTAGAGCATATAGGGGATATCTGTCCTCCCAACAGGGTCTGGCCATGCACCCTCTGTGCTCTGCAAAGGTCAACCAGCAGATCTTAAAAAATGCTCTTCCTCTCCCTCTCCTTACTTTAATTAAAGACTTCTGTTGCACTCAAGTTAGCAGCTAAAGTGTTCCCGTGTGTCTGTCCTCAAGGAGGTACCCAGAAGTACTCCCACTCGACCATTAATGTTTCAACTGGCCCTATTGAGTTGAATAATTCAGTGTAATTCAGAATAATTCACTCCTCTTCTCTAGGTGAAGAGCACTTTGCTGTTGGTTTGGCCCTCAGGGCCCTGCCTGTGACAGTTGTCCTTAGCGGCAACAGCTGTGCGTCCGCACGGTGGGACTAAGTAGAGTAATGAAGATGCATGCACTAATTTCTGTAAAATACAAGCTGAAACTATTTTTTTTCTTTTTGTAGAGCACTAATTATTCGGACAAAAACTGTCCAGTTAAAAGTGAGAACTGTGTGTTACTGTGTGTAATTCTGGCCACAGGGGTGTAAGGTGGGAAAAAGTGGGTCCTCGTAAAAAAGATATACACTTGCATGGGTGTGAAAGTTTCAGACAAAATGCTAATTCTGCTCAGATATTATCAGTGTTGGGGAGTAACATGGCTAACATGGCTCCGCTACATCGTTGTTTTCTATTTTTGACCCATGATTTTATTAACCCATGTTTCTTGTGGTGTAGAGACTAAACTCTGTTTGGAAGCCAAGATCCGTGGGCTTTCGCCGACAGTTGTAATTTATTACCACTCATAAGCTTCGTAGTGAAATGGACAATAATGTCCAAATTCTGAAAAGCGATCCTTCGTTTTGAATTGTGATTCATTAGTTGTTCTATGGACAAACAAGCGGTACTGTAACTTGATTTGTGAACAGAGTCAGTTACTGTACATATGGTAATTCTAGTTACCTATGATCATAAACAAAGCCCTCTAGCTTTGTTCTTATTGGCTTCCCAGAATGCTCCATGGATCAGGCTGTAAATGATCCATCATTCTCCAATACAGAAAACAGCCTTGACGAATGTGGTAAGTTATTGCTTCTTTCTCTCTCTGGGATTATTTGTAGTAGCACTAATACTGTATAGCATTAGCAGTTCTAGTAGTAATCTATGATGAAACGTATTGTGAAAATGCCTACATTTACTATGTTTTTATATGGCCCAATAAAGCTTAGCTTAGATGTTTGAGAAAAGGTGCCATATTCCTTAAAGAATTGACTGACCTACTTTTTTCCTTTTGAATTTGCAGAATGTGAATTAAAAATCTGCTCTAATGTGCAAGTAAAGGCAGGTTAATCTATACAGAACCAAATTCTGGCATTGCTTTTGGCATCCTACACATCCTCATTGTGAAAACAGCGGTTACCTTGGTAACAAGCACACCACAATAAGGGCATCTTAGGAGATAAACAAATGGCGCTGTGCTGTGGCAGCTGTGCTGTAAGACAGATTTACGTAACCAAGGACATTTAACTGTACAGCCACTCATACCAAGATCCTGGGTGACAACCTCCACAGCAACACACATTAAAGTCATTCTGTGATACTGACACTGTAGTGAAATGTCTCTCACTGAGGCACTCATAGAGAATGTATTATCACAAGACCAAGACAGTCTTGAGTTTCTTGAGCTTGTCACACACAAATACAGAAATAAGAATTGATGGAAAGCGTACTGTGTTGGTTTTCTCTGGACTTCATTGTATTTCTTACCCCTGTAGACTATGGTTATGCTGTAATAACCAGCATGTGTATTGTAGGTACTTCTAAGTTCCCTATTGCTAAATTCTACATCACTATTGTTATCATGAACAATTTTATAGATGACACACACATATATATATATATATATATATATATATATATATATATAATGTTTAATATATTTAAGACAACTAGTAAGGCTTTAAACTTTTAAGTGCCCTATTGTGCATTTATTCATCATTATTGCCAGCTACTCATTATAAAGTGTTCCCAAATTAAATCTAAATCCATTTCAAAGAGGCTTGATAGACATACAGTGTAATTCACCACATTAAAAAATAGTTAGGCCTAGGAACATGCCAGTACATGCTAGAAATTCTAGCTCGGGATACTTCTGTGTCAAGTAACAATCTCTACCAAGAGACCGCCATCTGTCCAAGACCAAAACAGCGTGCTACAAAGACAGCCTCTTCCCCATGACAGTGTGGGCTAAAAAACCTCCCCCCACCCCCCACTAGCTCTGGACTGGTGCTTCTCTATCCACCCACCCCGTCTCCGCGTAACAGATACACACACCTCCCTCAGACATTCACACACATCAATGCACACTCATACCACTGCCACTATATCTATCTTGTACAGTAATTTTTCACGTGGACTATTGTCATACTGTAAATAATCTGTAATAGTGTCAAGTAGAATTTTTTTTATACTCCCCAAACTCCCCAAGTCAAGTTATATGTGATTCTTTACATTTACATTTACAGCATTTAGCAGACGCTTTTATCCAAAGCGACTTACAATTAGTACATTTGTCAACAATTG
>JAOEHI010003635.1:0-10616 GCA_025447815.1 Percopsis transmontana
ATTCCTCAGTCCGAAGGCCATGACAGTATACTGCATGAAGTGGTCGGGGGTAACAAACGCAGAGATATCAGATGCACTGGGGGTTAATGGCACCTTCCAGTACCCTTTCAGCAGGTCTAACTTAGTACACCGCGGGACCGATACTATCAATACAGTCCTCCATCCTGGGCAAAGGGAACGAGTCTGGAACTGTCACTGCGTTTACCTTTCGAAAATCAGAGCAGAAACGTTGCGTACCGTCAGACTTAGGAGTTAGTAAACGGGGAACTCCACGGGCTACAGCTGGGTTTTGCTAAACCAATTTGTACCAAGTAGTCGACTTCCTTCTTCATCATGTCTCTCTTAGCCAGAGGACACCTCTAGGCTAGATATAAGCGCTGAATTGGTCAACCTACCACCCTGGTGACCCTCCCCAAGTCTTGCTAAGCCGTCGTCAGGCTCAGCACCGTCACACACCAAGGAAGCAGAGTTTTTTCCTGCTTCCCCTGCACAGCTTCCCTGGAATGATAGGGCTTCAACATATTAATGTATTTATATTAATGCGGGTGTAAATTATGTAATCAGTCTCTGACACTTTGCTTTCCACTACATAGGGACCTGAAAACCGGGCAGTAAGAGCGGCACCGAGCACAGGCCAACAATTTTTGTCCTGGTTCAAACTGTCGTTCAACTGCTTTTCTGTCGAACAGTTGCTTCATGCCTTCTTGTGATTCAGCAAGGGCCTCCTTAGCCAAGGAGGTGACACGGTGCAACCGCTCTCTGTTTGGGGACACAAAATCCAACACATTTCCTTTCGACAGGGAGCCAGACACCAACTGCTCCTTCAATACCTTAAGTGGTCCTCTCACATTATGACCAAACAAGAGTTCAGCCGCACTGAACCCCAACGACTCTTGCTTAGCATTGCGAACAGCAAAGAGCACGTACGGTACCACCTCGTCCCAGTCTTTTCCTGTGTCATAGCAAAACTTCTTTAATGTGGACTTAAGCGTCTGGTGCCAACGCTCGAGCGCACCTTGCGATTCAGGGTGATAGGCGCTTGACACAGAATGTGAGATTCCTAACGTTTGCAACGTCTGTCGGAAAGTCCGTTTGTACCACTCTTGGCAGTCAGAAAGTAGTAAAAAATTTGGTTAGAGCTTTTGTGATGGCGGGGGCGGTGATTTTCCTCAATGGCACAGCTTCAGGAAAACGAGTGGACACGCACATAACCGTCAGCAAAAACTGGTTACCTGACCTAGTCCTAGGAAACGGACCAACACAATCCACAATAATATGCTCGAATGGTTCACCAACAGCAGGAACTGGGTGCAGCGGGGCAGGTGGCACGACCTGGTTTGGTTTACCAATGATCTGGCAGGTACTGCAAGTTTTTCAGTAAAGCGCCACATATGCCTTCATTCCTGGCCAAAAGAAGTGTTTGAGGACATGGTTATAGGTTTTGGTGACGCCTAGATGACCCGACCACAGGTGGTCATGCGCTAGCCCTAGCACGTGTTGTCGCCATTCCAACGGAACCACTACCTGGCAAACAGTGTCACAAATTTCCGCCAGATCATTTACTGTTTCGCCTGTACGAGGAACCCACTTATGCATCAACACCCCATCCTCAATAAAAAAACGCGCCCGATTAGTGCCTTCACCCTCATTGTACTCCGCTGCAGTAAAACCTCCCGTGTTATTGGCACTGTTCCCTCAGAACCAGTGACTAACGGGGGAGCCTTTTCCGGCCCCTTTTTAAAGGTACTTCTCTGCCTCACCACTAGAGGGCAACTGATCTTCCCTAAATACAGAGGAGAAAAGTGACTCTGAGAGATCCACCCCTTCGGTCTGCTTACGAGCCTGCGCCCTACTCAATACACTAACCGAAAAAACTTCGGGGTGCTTCTCAACCAGCTCTTCAGCTTCAGGAATAGGAGTGTCGACCATCTCTGGGTCCGGATAAACCTTTCCACCAGCAAGGTCGTTTCCCATGATGAAATCTACACAATCAATAGGAAACTCTGCCCAAACGTCTACTGAGAAAAAAACAGTTGCTAGCTTGGACTGCACGTGAATTGTATGTAACGGAGCAGGCACAAAACTCATACCGATACCTCGAACCACCGTGCTCACTTCACAGGCAGAGGGTTCAATGGTTCAATGGTAGCACACTAGCAAGGATAAATGAGCGTGAGCCCCCGGTGTCTCTCAACACTGTGACTGGACGCTGATCATTAGTTTTACCTGTGAGGGATACCAGTCCCTTGGAAACGAACGGCCTGAAACATTCATCGGGTTCTTTCATAATTAACTGACTACCACAGGGAGTGATGGTCTTAATTACCCCCATTCCTTTTGGTAATTTAGCCATTCTTAAATGCTTCTAACAACATTAACTCATGCAGCACCCCACCGATCAAACAAAATCCCTTGCTCTCCAGCAAAATCACTGTAGGTCTGGCCTACGCCTTTCCTGAGAGCCCTGAAACGTTGCCTATACGCTTCTGGCACCAACTCATACACCCGCAAGATGGCGCTCTTCACCTCATAAGAGAGGCTGTCTTCCACTGACAACAATGAGCAAGCCTCCTGAGCTTTCCTAATAATTTACACTTCAACAGGATGGCCCACACCCCTTCTGGCCAGCGCAGGGCGACCACAATGCGCTCAAAAGCAGTAAAATAGCTCTCAATGTCCGTTTCACGGAAGACAGGGACCAGAGAAATGTTTTTACTTACATCGAAGTTACCAGTAGATCCTGACGACCCAGTACCGGCGGCAGAAAATTGCGCTGACTGCAAAATTGCGCTGACTGCATCCTCTGCCTAGAGGCAGGGGATGACTCCGTAGACAACGGTTCATACCTTGACAGAGTGAATTGCCTGCCCTCGCCCTGCTTCACCCCAAGTAATGTACCCGCTGCCTCAGGTGGCGTGACTTCTTCCTACCCCACAACACCCGGTTTACTGCCACTACTTTGTTATGCCACTACCCGTAATGTTTAGCAGTAGCAAACAGATCAACTTATCTACAGCCATCCAGCTGCTCTAGCGTAGGATTGGCCACAAACTCCTCTAAACTCCTCTTCTCTCTCACTGCCTGCTCTCTGCACCTTTTGTATCTCCCCACCGCCGATTGCCGAGGGGGATCAGGTGTGTACACCAACCTCCCGGCTGCAGCATGCAGGGGGGAAAGGGCAAGACCTGCAGAGAACAGACAGCAGTACACCGGACAGACACACACCGTACCAGTATCCATTAAGCCAGTGGTTCTCAACCTTTTTTTGGCCAGTGCCCCCCTATCCATTATCCAGGTACCTTACCGCCCCCATTAAATAAGATATAGGCCAATTGCTCTGAAAATAATGATTAGTATTATTATTATTGTTATGATGATTTTTTATTGTTTTTATTAGGCCTATTATTATTGTTACTATTGTTATAATCAAAAATCATCAAAACATCACATCATCGAATGACTAACAACAGATTTATTTCCCAGGGAACAAAAAAGCCATGTGAATAGAAATTATATTTACAGGTGCAACCGTTAGAAATGTAACATTCAAATTTAACAACAGCCAATCAGAAATTATTGTCTGTAACCTTTGAAAGTTAGTTAGAGCCCTGCCAGTTGCTTCACTGCAGAGAGGCAAGTTTCAGCCGTAGTGCGCCTGAAGCCATCAAGTCCAAGCGGTTGCGGCACTTGGACTGCATGTGTAGGACCTGGCTAAATCCCTGCTCAACCAGAAACGTGGTCGGGAAAGCCAGAAGAAGCAGCCTGGTCTTCTCCCAGAGAGCCGGGTAACGTGTGGCATATTTGGACAACATGCTGTCCCAGAGGTGCGAAAAGTAGCCTGAGCCTCAACGTTTTTGAATAGAGTTTGGTTGGACATTGTTTTGTGCCATTCTAGACAAAATACACCTCTTTTATGTAACATGTTACATTTTACATTATATTTTATTTATAGACTTATTAAACATGAATGATGTTAATCAGGGTGTGATTGGTGAAAAAATCAGAGGAGGCATGTTTTTGAAATGTTTTCATTCATGAAAATAAACCACAGTGGGGCTATACTGCGAGTATTAGGCTATGTAGCAGTGACAGATACAACACGTCGCCAATGACTGGGCCTGGAAAATCTGGATGGATCTGAGACTCATGTCAGATACCACAGGCATATCATACATGAGGAAACAACACGATAATAACATAACAACCAAATATCCAACACTGCATAACCCTCAACCCACCATAGTAGCTACAAACACAAATTGAACAACAAATATGTTACTGTTATGATCCTAGGATTGTAGGTTTGGTTTGGGGTGTGTGCCTTCGCTCTCTCTCTTCTCTTTCCAGATGTTGGCCCTTACCCCTTCTGCTGCATGGGAGAGTGGCAGCAGGTGTGTCTGATTACTACTCAGTGCCTGGAGGTTAAGAAGGCTTGGGTTTTTCACAGCAGTCTCTTAGACCACACTGCGGACACCGACCAGGAGCTGTAATTCCATTGAGCAGATCGCTGTCATCCAGCCAGCCAATGGATCGGATGGCAGACCATTTAGCCAGTGGGTTAAACAACAGCTTGGAGTGTGAGCCTGATCTGCATGAGCCATGTGTCTGGTTTAACCTTCTCAGGGGAGGGGAACATTAATTTTATATTGGTTCCTTCAGTGTTGACCATAGTTCTTAACCTGTGTTTATCGCCTTACCGGATTGGTCACTTTCTTCTTTTGAGAGAGTGGCTTTGTGTTCACTTATCCTTTGGTCAGTATTCTAATAAATATCGTTTGGTTTGCACATGATCCTGGTTCCTTGTCTTTTGCCCAGGTTTTATTTTTTATTATTGTTACTCCTCTGTCCCCCCTGGACATGTAATCTGGAGGAACATAACTGTTACTAGTCAGAACTTCCTCACAGAAACCGAAATCATAAATTGCCACAGCGGGCCAGAATAAAAAACATTGGTTTACCTGCGTCTACTACAAGACGCTACACAAGGCTACACAAGGCGGAGTCCTCTGTCGCGACAAGACATTTAAATCTTTAAACATAATCCCACGGGAATTTCACGATGAAGAGGACAAGATTGATTGACTAAATTAACAAATAATCTGCAGGAAGGAGAGATTGGGGGGGCAGGAAGGAGAGGTCTGAGCGCAGGTAGCAATGGTTGCATTAGTCATCACTTGGAGCTGAATAGCGGTCTTCATCATCGTTTAAAATGACTTGCCGGATGTGGAGGTATGCTCCATTGATGAGGCTCCAATGCTCGTACCTGACTCCATCAAAACTCCATGTACTCCTCACAGAGTTTGACAAAAAGTGCCTTACACACACAATTTCAGTCAGGCCACTGCGCTGTTTCTCCCTCCTGCAAAGCATCTGCAAAGTTATTGAGCAGCGTTAGTGTTGGTACAAGAAATGATTTAATACTGTAGCATGCAGCATTGTCATGCTTGCTCAAAAAAACGTGTACAGCTTTGTACTCTCCACACTAGCCGCAACAACTTTTTGGTTTTGGTAACCCTAAATCTCTTTTTAGGGATTGTATTTTGGTGGTGTGGAGAGTATATTGTGCGTGCTTTGTCATATTCAGACAAACACTACCATAGGAGAGTAATTTGGGCGGCCTCCTCTCTTGACGGGGCAAGACTGGTCTTTTAATTTGAATAAATAGTCTTTCAAGTCCTGGGCTGCTTGGAAGCTCTCAATATTATCAGGTCCAACAAAGTCCTACATTAAATGAAATGGTGATCAAAATTTAAAAGATACTGTATTTTAAATGTTCAAATATTATCTCAATTTGAATTTATTACAGATGCAAGTTGAAAGAAGTTTGAAATATTATCAAAAATGTAAATCAACATGACTGGTGGAGCCTGATGATGTTGATGGCTGTTCATCTGCCGAGCTGGGTGTGTCTTGCTGGGGAGCTAAATTAGAACAAATTAAATAAAAAAAGAGAGAGCGAACATGTATGAACAGACTGAATGACACTGATGTTTTATGTGTTAATATAAATCCTAATTATTGGCACCTTTAACAATTCAATAAAAAGTTACCACTCTGCATAGTGACAACAGTAAAACATATAGAGGGTTTGGTTGGTGATGTTTAAGTCGATGCAGTTGCAGGCAGTGCTGTGCGTACAGATGTAGTCGCAGGCAGTGCTCTGGGTGGTGGACGGTGTATTGGATGTAGTAGGGGCTGATGGAGCGCGCTGTTGTGGGGGCCATATTGTGTCCAGGGTGGGAACAGTCACATCCTCTATATAAATTGCCTCCAAAGGAGACTCCCCCTCTGCAACAGTGATGTCCTCTGTCTCAAGTGCTGTGGGGGCAGACGGAGTGGTGCTGTTTCAAGCAGCAGCTGCAGAAGCTGGAGGTGTATCGGATGTAGTAGGGGCTAATGGAGCGTACTGTTGTGGGGACCATATTGTGTCCAGGGTGGGAACCGTCGAATCCTCTAAGTCAATTGCCTCCAAACGAGACTCCCCCCTCTGCAACAGTGATGACTTCTGTCTGAAATGTTGTGAGGGCCAACTTGTAGTCCTCCATGACAGCATTGTTTTGGCTGTACAGGTACCTATAATCTCTCCTGAAACAACCGAAAAAAAGCATCATAAGTGACTAGCATGAATATGCACCTGCCTAAAATCTATTAACAATAATAAATTAGTACATGCATACCGGTTTATTTCTGTAGGGCTGTGTACTCCACCAGTTTTCTCCCAAGCACCTCCTCTGACAGCTTAGGCAGCATGCCTAAGAAGGCCACTGTGTGTGTGGCCCTTCTCTCCCCTCTGCTGTCATGGTCCTGTCCTCGTTCCACCTGGCAAGACATGCTCGTTGCCGATGTTGGTGGCCCAAGCAGCAGAAGAACAGGCCTGACCCGCCAGCTTCCTCATAATCTTCTGTTACGGCTACAGAGGGCAGCCATCTATGTATTTCATCTGTATGCTAATGAGGCTGTGGGTTTCCCGGCTGAGGATTGGGTGATTCCCGGGAAGGTCTGCCAGATCCCGCCTTCCACGTCGAGGACTCCTGATTGCAGCAGGATCTCAACCCTGCTCCAACCCCTGAGGTGCCTTCAAGACGCCTTCTATATAAATAGGCTTACCTACTGTTGTGGCAGGGCAGCTACTATTCACCATGTAGCTTGCCCCTGTGCTGGTCACATTTGAGTATGTTGCATGTGCATTCTGTTCTTTGCTTTACGCAGCACCCACTTGCCCAATTTCTGTTCTGACTTCTGTTTATTTACCCCCTGTTAATAAATAACCTTTCCCCACTTACCAACTACATC
The DNA here is from genome assembly GCA_025447815.1 of Percopsis transmontana. Classification (NCBI taxonomy): domain Eukaryota; kingdom Metazoa; phylum Chordata; class Actinopteri; order Percopsiformes; family Percopsidae; genus Percopsis; species Percopsis transmontana. Next base: position 7,294 of record JAOEHI010003635.1, read on the forward strand.
TGGTTTATGTTTATGTCCTCCAAACCCCTAGCGAGCGGGGACGTAACACCGATGTTGGTGGCCCAAGCAGCTGAAGACCAGGCCTGACCCGCCAGCTTCCTCATAAACTTCTTAGTTGAGTCCATCTTGATGGCCTGGCCAAAGAGTGAGGTAATGGAGGCCTTTACTTCATCCAGCCTGCTGAGGACATCCTGGTGTATATACCTGCATCAGGCAGGGATGTTTTGGGCCTGCAGGCATAGCTGGCAAGTACCCCAGACATGGGGAACTGGATGTGGTGGAAAATGTCTAGTTGGGAGACGATGGTGTGGCTCCAGCTGATGACCTTTCTTTTGCCACCTTTTGTTCACCTTTGCATGGTCCAACTCAGGTCAATTAAAGCGTGACCAATGGAACAGGGTCTTGGCAATCCAGCGCTGGTTAGTGGGAAGGCAAATTATGCTCTATATTAATCAGATATTAGAGAATGAAGGAATGATTGCCCAAAGGTATGTTTTAATTAACATGTTATCTACTTTTGTAATTATTTACAATGAGGAAAGAACAAGGATTGTTACAGGGGATTTTTGTTAGTGGGAGTGGGTTCTATGAGGTAGGAAGTTTGGTGGCCGAGTTACCGAGGTGGATTTTGAAGAGGTGGGTTTTAAGTGTCTTGTGGAAGATCGATAGTGACTGTGCTGTTCTGATTGCTGCAGGAAGCTCATTCCACCATTGTGGCGCCAGGACAGAAGAGTCTAGACTGGGCTGCTGTTAGAAAAAATTAATAGGCTAGTGTTCACATTTGTAAACACACTTTCAGTTAAAGTTTATGGTCGTGATCTCCTGTCTTAGTAAGGGTCACGACTAGTTTGTTAAAGGTTTCTTATATTTTGGTTAAGCTTGATATATGTGCACTCAAAGAGAGAAGAGGGAGACACGCTGGAGACTTGTTCTGTTATCTTATCTCCAATACATTGTGAGGGAAAGCAGAACACTGTCGTAAAACACACCCACACACCAAAACCCTATATAAACCAAGGTTTGGAGGAAGGTCCTTGTTCTTCCATGCTCATTGCTGTGTTAAACCCAAAATGCATTTTGATTAAAGGAAACTGCTGATCCACGATCTTGTGTCTTTGGACTTTAAAATGTATCTAACAGCTGCACGACTCTTATGTGCAGCTCGTAGCGACGGAGTTGCCAGCCTTCCAGTCGAGGTAGTAGATCGAAGTGCTCTTGCTTGGAATCTTACCATTGATTGGAGGTAGAGCGGGGCAGTTCGTTTTGCTGCCTTGTAGGCCAACACATCCGGATGCATCCAAGGTGGGTGTCTTGAGTAGTGGTCTGACTCTAGCTGTTTTAAAGGCAGCTGGGACTGAGCCAGTGGCCGGGGACGAATTGATAAGAGAAGTGAGGATGTCATTTGAGATGGCTTAAAGAAGAGAAAAGATAATATATTTGGGGCTACTCTGATGCCTCCCTGATGGTATTGCATGATGGACAGGTATCTGGCTGTAGGTATTAGCATTGAAAAGACCATTTAATTCTGACCAAATCTAATTGATGAAATGTACCCCCAAACTTGCAAGAAACCACCACCATGATTCACTGTTGACTGTAGACACTATTTATTGTACCACTCTCCAGCCCTCAGAACACCTTAACATCCTGTGCCAGCCTTGCCTTGTTTGTGAAATTGAAACAAGTTATGAAAATTTTATAGGTTGAGGAAATCTCATTCTCAAAAGTGCTTCTCTCATTGTCCCGTCATAAATACCTCAGAGTTACTGTATACACGCAAGCCCAGAGACAAAGGAAGATAATTCTTTGTGTTGCTAACTGTATTTACATTTACAGCATTTGCAGACTCTTTTATCCCAAGCGACTTACATTTCCATAGTACATTTGTCAACAGTTGAACTGGTTAACCAACAGTTTTTGCAAGTGTGACAGATGGAATAATGTGTATTACCAGTAAGTCCCAGCAAAAAGTAATGTGTATTAGCCTACCAGTAAGTCAGAGCAAGCAGTCTTGCTAAAGCAGTTGAGTAACATTTCATGGGTTGAGACTGAGTAATTTTGGCACTCATATGTTAATGGTATATCACAGTTAATGGTTTAAGTTGTCAGTTGCAGCAGATACAGTAGGTTTGTGATTTCTTATTTTTCATGTGCAAAATGTCATTCCAACACCAGCAGCAGTAAGTGTGAACAAGAGCGTTGTAGAAACTAGAGGGCTCCAGCAGGGGGAACGTAAAACTGTTGAACTATGTTACGGTGCACGTCGCCTCCTCCCTTCAGTCACTACACACATAATCTGATGAAAGTTTGTGTCCGTGCGTCATTCATTCAACTACTCCCCTTTTTAGGTATGAGTCTCCTATAATATGTGTTAGTGGTTAACAGTGTTATGTGAATGTGTTTATGTGCCGAGGCGTGTTTTTAACACAGCATACTCGCACATTGTGAAGTAATGAAGTTAATTACACCACGAAGAGTAAGCTAGCCACATTAGCCTTTAGCAATGCTGACCGCGACATCGTGGATGAAAGAGCAGCACTTAGTTGCCATGCAGACATTGTACTTGTAGTATGTTCTGTATACGTGTCTGTAATGTACGGAGTACTGTTAAAGGGTGTAATTGTGATTGCCATGTTATCATAATAATATTTTGTATCTCTTGTGTATTGCTGTATTGCTATTGCAGATATAATTGCTGACTAGAGATAATGGTTGATGTACATTTTTTATGGTAATATTTCAGTAGCTACGGATGTTTGGTATATTTCAGTTCTGAAGATATGCAGCAGAAGAATTGTATGTATTATGTATGCTATATTGTGTTATGGGTATATATGTAAACGGTAGCCTACTGGCATTTGCAAATGTTTTTCTGATATTCAGTTATTGCACACATGATCTGAGGAAAAGTTGTGTCCTTGCATCTTTCATTGAACTAGGCCTACTCCCCTTTTTAGGGCTTTTACACAAACAAATAACATTATCCCAGAATAAGCAGCATCATGTAACAAGGTTACTTCACTTATGCATTTTTAGAATATTACTCGAAAGTTATCATTCGTTCTTCAAACAGTCAATAATTGCTAACAAGCCTAAATTACGGCAAAGGGCTTAATATTCTAAGAGCTGAACTAACAGTAGAAAGGAGGACTTTATTTTATTTATTTTTTAAAAAGGTCCAGTGTGTAATTTCTAGTGACATCTGTAGTAATATTTCTGAGGATCTAGTGACAGAAATGCAATACTAGATCCATAACTATGTTGTCAGTGGTGTATAAAGACCTTATATAATAAACCATAATATTGTCATTACCTTTGAATGA
>JAOEHI010003636.1:0-10615 GCA_025447815.1 Percopsis transmontana
TTTTTTCTTGATATACAGTATTAATTTGCATGTCTACATGCTATCTGCAATTGGCTGTGTGTACACCTACACACACAAACATTGTTTAGATAAAAAAGAAGACAAAGAAACATTTAACATTTAAGTGATTAGTGAATCCCGCAGTGTATCTGACGGACTCAAAAAGTGATTGATTTGAGATTTATTTTTATTTATTTTTTTAATTCTTGACCAGATTATTTCTTAAAGAAGAATACGGTTTTAAAAAGAGCATTAGAAAGGTCTTTTTTGGAGGGCTACTTTTACTTTTATACTTTAGGTAACTTAAAAAAAGCAGGTACTTTTACTTGATTAAGGAATGTGTGTGCTTTCTACCACCTCGGCGAGTGCAAGTGCCTTCCCCTGATAATCTCCAGGTTCTCAAACACAGCCAGAGACTGAAGGTTCTGAGGCAAGTCCTGGAGCAGCAGAAACCCTGAACACACACACAAATTGCAATAGATAAGATAAATCAGAATAGAACACAACTAATAGAATCAAGTAGATCAGGCATAGAATTTGAATATAGATCCAAAAAAGATTAGATTTTAGATTAGAATTTTAAAACAAAGGAAAATAACAAAAGGAATAGTTATATATTAAATTCCAATACAGATTAGATTAGAATAGATCCATGTAGGCTACTGTAGTGTAACGCAGTTGTGGTGAGTGCAGGCGCGAGCGGGAGGCAGCGACACAGGAGAGGTGAGAACAGAGCCATGCTCGACATTTATTTGAGAATAACAGAATATACTGCCTAGAATTTATAAACTGACGTTTCTGCATGTCAGTCAAATAGTCAATGACTGAGGGTGAAACACACCGCCGGTGAACCCTAAGTAGTCTTCTGGGCAATCTGCCACAGCTGAGCAGATTGCCCAATGCCACTCAGGTGTGGCTGTGGAGGAGCGGCAGACCAGCCGCATACCCTACATGGAGATCGTGTGTCGGGGCAGGACGCACCCCTGATCGTGACATGTACATTTTATTAGAGTGAATTACATGAGATTAGACTAGTGAACACATGCAAAAACTTTTATTTACCAGTGATTTCTTTCACGGTTCTGAAGTATTCCAGTTTAGCAGGATCCATGGGCGGGATTTTATAGTAAAGATCCCTGCCACAGCCAATCAAAACACACATTAAGATCAAGTTAGCCAATTAGAACAAACTAAAATATATTCCATTGTTTCCATAGATTCAGATATAGATATAGTATATCTTATACCACCAAAGTTTACCACTTTTTAAAAATACCTTTTACTCGAAAAAGCATTCTCAGACTGAATAGAGTATATCTCCAAAACTACAAGGGCTATACAGATAATCTAGGTACCAAAAGAAAGGTCACACCTGTGAGAATTTTCTTGTGGTGAAATAAATCAATGTGGATGTTAATGGGTCAGAGTACATGAAGCTAGAACACAAAAATAAATGGAAGATTTAATTTTAGCCTGACAGAAAATCATGTTTTACAATATATATTTGATTGAAATTATGCAGATGAAGCCCCTAAACACTTTTGGACCATAGCACAACATCTTATGAGAATATGTGTCAAGTTTTATGTCAATAAGTTGAAGAACTTCAGTAATTTCCTTTTTTTAGTAGAAGTATGATTTACAAATAGATACATTTTGATGCTGTTATAATTGCAAATAACTCCATAAATATGTTTTTTTATTTGTAACGTTAACTATATGTACAAAGTACTTTCTGAAATGCCTTCAAGACTAAACATTTGTTGACTTGAATGCAGCCCTGTCCCTGAAGTGCTGCGCAAATTACGCTCAGCCATAGAAATGCATTACAGCTCTATCTCGGATTTATGGATAGTTCAATGGGTGTTCGTCGTAGCGACAAATGGCTTATATGGTTGGAATCTGTGGAGTCTCAGCTTTCAGACGACGTATTGTTTGTGTAGATAGCGCGAAAAACAAAAGACGATCTTTGCGAACTTTTTGCGAACTTTTGTGCGCAAAGTGAGCGTAAAGTTTACGATATTTATTTGTTTAGGGTTGGAATTAGGTATGGTTTGGGCAACAATTGGCTCGATAGCTTCATAGTTCAGACCCTTCTCTTTCCAATAGTGTGTTACATGACTGTTTTCACACATGTTTAAAGGGTTTTACAACTTCATTGTTTTGAGGAGGGGTAGAGAATACCCAGATCAGGTTACTCCAGGGATATAGAGGTTAAGAAATATACCCTTGCACAAAGTTACAGCCTGTCAACGGGAAATCTACCCTCAGTCTCCACAAATCTAATCAGCCAAGCATGTGGCAGCAGCTCAATGCATAACAGCATGTAGGCAGGGTCAAGAGGTCCAGTTGCTCTTCAGGCCAAACATCAGAACGGGGAAGAAATGTGATCCAAGTGACTTTGACCACGGAATGACTGTTGGTGCCAGATACGGTTGGTGTGAACATCTCAAAAAACGACTAATCTCCTGGGATTCACACTCTCTCTCACACACACACACACACACACTCTCTCTCTCACACACACACACACACACACACACACACACACACACCTGTGTGTGTGAGTGTCGGAGGTCGGAGGAGAAACCAGGCCAGGCTGCTTTAGGCCGACAGGAAGGCACCGTTAGGTCAAATAACCGCGTGTAGTACCTAATGAAGTGGCGACTGAGTGTATATTGCGAGTATTAATACCTGTACGGGACATGCAGACAGTCCTTCCAGCACTCCACAACTGTGCGGAGGATCTCCAGGTTGTGGCGGAAGACGGCCCTCTTAGCGTGGAAGCTGTGTTTCATCAGGAACTCCAGCAGGCGGTTGGCCAGGACCTCGTCCCTGGTGCTCCCCTGGGAGAGCACAGATGCACGGCACTGGTCACTACTACATTGCTCTAGTAGTGCTGGTCAGAGTAACTTCACATAATCACAGACTACACTATATGTAATCCTTTGGGGCAGTCAATTTCTTCTGCTGTAACACCCAAATAGAATGTATAATGTAATGTAAATATATATATATATATAAATAAATACTGGGAAAAAACACCTTTTAAAAAGAGACTATTTACATATTCTTCTTTCTCTTATTCATAAAAAGCCTGCTTAAATAGATGAGAGAGTCAGGATAATGATCATTAAGTACAGGCCATACACCAGAAAGCCTACAGAAGTGTCCCAGACTACGATCTGATGGCTCTTAACACAGGAGAACCATTGAGAACCTTGGGGCTGGCCACACTGGTCCAGGACAGCAAGGTGACCACGACATCCACCACCATGAAATGGATCCCCTCTCCCCCGTTGTTACCAGACACAACTAGCTGGAGGAGCGGCCCAATCCAGTGCTTGGCATACGGCCTGAAAACCTGCCCGGCAACAAGAAAGAAAAAATACGTCCGCAGAAAAAGGTAATGCTAAGTTAAGGCTGAACGTGAGACAAGAGCTGTAATATAAACCAAGAGGAGAGAGACAGCTGGAGAAATAAATGGAATGAGGTAGATGTACCTCCTCTGTGTTGATGACAAGCTTTGAGATGAAGAGCTTGATATTCAGAGCCGTGGAGGGATTGGCCAGTTTCCCGTGCAGAAACTTCATCCACGATGGAAGTTCACTGGGTGCGTTTCCCTGTGTAACACAAACAAACCAGCAAACTGAGCCGCAATGCTTCAATGGACATGAATAAAGAAATAGTGTGCCAGAGCTACTATCCATTGAGAAAAAATACCTCTGTAATGGTAAAGTTTGAGGCACCGGTAGCAGTGATAGTGTTTTTCATTTAAAGAAGAAATGTAAAAACAACTTGAGGAGACCTGCTCGATTTTGGGAGTGATATTGTTCCTTTGCATGTGTCCAATCAGTGCCGTCATGGCCGCCATGCACTCGTGCTGGTTTAGCTCGTCCATTTCCAGATCCACCAACGCATCCTGAGAGGGAACGGCCTCCTCCTAAAACCAACAAGCAGCGAGAAATCACCACCAAAACCAGTGATTTGGATGGTATAGTATTGCTGTATCCAAGCCACGTGTAAGATAAGATAAGATTAACTTTATTAGATTAATAAATCCTTTTACTGTATCAACAACGTATGTACCCGAGGAATTGCAAAATCCAGGTTATTTTATTAAACTTTAGTTAGTGTTAATAATGTGGTTTACTCTTTTCACAACAGTGCGGCTAAGCCCCTGAGGATTCTGGGAGTTGAAGGAGAAGCTCTGGACTCCAGTGGAGAAATCGAACTGGCTCATCTCTTCACTCAGGCTGCTGTCAGCCATGTATGACTGGGAGGACAGGTACACCGGCGCCTCTGAAGAGAATACCACACACACTTCATCAGCAGAGTGACCAAGACACAAGTATAGGCCCAATTGCGTTGTAACAACGTGAATACAGCCACACTGGTCACATTTGTGACTACTACAGCAATGTTACAGTAAAGTTAACTAAAGAGTAATTTAAAAATGAAGCAAAGTTGACCTCTAAACTCTGTATATTCATAAACGTATCTACTTCAAAACACAATCTGTTTTTATGTATATATATCTACAGCTGTATTAGATCAGTAAATTATATAACCTCCGTTCTCCTCATTTGCTTCTTTCCGTATCATGACATATTTCTTTTTTCTCTCAAGCGGGACCTATTTCAAATGAAGAAAAAAAAAAGTATATTATAATAACTTCAAATCAGATAAAATAGTAAAACAGTCTTATAATTCGGCAACATACCTCAATTTCAATAGGGAAGTTGTAGGTCTTTATATTATCAATCAGATTTTCCAAAATGAATTGATTCTAGAAAAAATAGACAAAGATTATTCTACATTAGCTGTACTACTGTGACAGACACAAAATCATTTAACAATATGCTGTAATCTTGCTCTCATCTTTCATGTGCTGTATTAAATATGAATTCCACACAAACAAAAAAAAACATTTTGAAAGTATGTATTTATTACATAACAAAGGCTACCGCAGAATATGCAAGGTTCCCTGAATCAAATAAAGCATGCGTGTACCTTCTCTGGCTTCTCGCTGAAGAGGAAACCTTGGTAGAATTTAGGCTCGTTGAAACTGCAGCTGATGACAGCGATGGCACAGTTGTAGGCGGCACAGTGGAACTGCCTCCGCACCTCCAGGAGCTGACTTTCACCGGTCATGTTCTCCGTGAAGGCCTCAAAGCACGACCTGGCGACAGCGAGGCAAAAAGGGGAACCCCTGAGATACTAGTGGTGTCTCGCAGAAATCACTGAGAATTGGCGTCGTCATTCGGGACTCCGCCCCTTTAGCATTTGAACCGCCGATGGAGCCGAGCATAAAACGCCCATTTATATGTACCGTAGGAAAAATCCCGTCAGTCGCCCAAATAGGCTCCGTGTGCGACTTGAAATGATGGCTTGATGTTTTGATTCATGAGTCACTATGGAATGATGGCACCTTGGTAAAGTTTAGCTTTACAACATGACTGAAGCTTTTGCAGAATATATCAAATGAGTCAAAATGGACCATGCGTTTAAGGCATTTACTTTGTCCCAAATCTAACTTGAAACTAGGCCCAATAGCCTGTAAAGCAACACAAGATATTATTACAACCACGAACGCGTCCTACTTGATCAAGGTCTTGGACAACTCGTTGCCCTCCGTTCGGTCTGAGCAGCAGTAGGCCTGGTTAATGCGGGACTCTTTAGAATACACCTCTTCTTTAGGAAGCCGGGAATAGAGAAGCTCCATTAGCTTGAGGCAGCCGTTCTTCCTCAGCAACTGGGCCTCAAATGTTGTTTCACTGGTCTGAAAACAAAGTCAGATAAGGAGGCTATTTATGCAGTGGAGTCCCAACATTAGGAATTCTTCCTCCTTCCTTGAAATATGACTGGTGAATACATGCTATGATCCCTGGTTTCACCTGGTACAAGCACTCTACTAGGGCAGGAGACACAGCTTTTACATTTGAAAACACAATTAATGTGAGTCAGAAGGGCATTAAACAAAACAGTGACTTTGAACTGCCTAACATACAGCTGTAACAGGGAGGGTTAAGGGCTGGTCCCTTTACAAGCGTCGAGCGACAGGCACACGTCATCGGCCATCGGGAGAACGCTCCCTTTGAAAGCAACGAAAGGTGCTCCGCTGCCCACAGTATTTTAATGCCGCTTGAAGCGCAACACGGCCAGCAGGGGGCACACTAACCGACAGCTAACCGCCACTTGACGTCACTGGGGACGCCCAGAAATAGCGAACCTTGGTGAAACGTGCGAGCAGCAGAGCCATTATGTCCGAGACGTTCGCCACGAAGAAGTCCGTCAGGGCCTTGGGGCTGCAGTGGGAGGCCAGGGGCAGCAGAACCCTCTCCATCAGGGCCTGGAGCATGGAGCTGAGGGGTACATCTCCCTGCTGAACTACCCCATACACCACGCCCAGGAGCTGCAGCTGGCGCTCCTGGCTGGCCCTGGGCGCACAGAGAAATGTGCACATGGTTACGATTAGGATGAGGCTGTGGTTCTCAGAGTGGGTCACAAGATGTTTCAGGGGGTAGCAAGATTGTATAAAATTGTGTCTTTAATAAAATGTACAAATATTTTATATAGTGTTGATTATGTTCATATAGTTTCATTTATTATCAGTGTTTGTATAGATGCCTACATTTTTGCATCAAAAGAAGTAGTTCATTGCCAGTTGGCTTGTCATGAGCTATGAAACTAGCTATTTGGGAGTTGTTAAAGCTACTGTAACAGCACCAGTTCTCTTGTGAGGGGGAAGGCCGGCCACTGACCGCTTAGCAATCCTCTGGAAGCAGGTTTGGAAGCTTTCCTCCATGATGTGCTTTGCATCGCGACACTGGACCCCTGACAGCAGTCTGAGCAGGAGCGGGCTCTGGGAAAGTTCCAGGGCGTCCAGTAACTGTACGAGAGAAAATCGCCGATGGTTAGCAATGATAAAAATAATATCTGCTTCAAGCGTTGCACAGGTGGTTTGACTAGACACTGTAGATGCTCACTGCTTTGTGTTTAAATATCTCTATTTTTTGGTACATGTATATATGTTTTGTTGTATATTATTCTCAAATGACACAGAAATGTTTAATATTTAATATTTAATATTCCCCACAGAAAATTGATTCTCACGGCAGCCGTGGCTTCACCTTGCGGATGCAATCCATGTAGTTGTTGCGCTGGAGGGAGCCCCTGGGAAACTCGTCCGACTGCATGGGGAAGTGGGAGGCCACCAGAGCCTCCAGGGCCCCCTGGAGCTCGGACAGCGGCTCCGCGGGCAGGGAGGTGAAGAAGGGCAACACCAGCAAGGCTTGGCTCTACAGACGGTGGCGTGACCACAAGAATAAATAAAATCAGGAGAAAGAACAAAAGGAGATTGGGGGGGGTCGACTCCTGACCAAAAGGTTGTGGGTTCGAAGAAGAAGAAATCCCTTTACCTTGAGGTTTAGTGGCAGAGTCACGTCAACAAGCAGTGTGGTAAATGTTGAAAACACTGCTTTAAATGCTTCATGTTGGACGTTGGAGCACACAGAGGAGTCGATCTGGTGATGAGACAGTATTAAAAGGTCAAACGTGGTCAGGATGTAATACATATGGTAATATTATATATGGTTATTTTGGATAACAACACAAATAACGAATAAATACATTCAAAAGTTCAAATCAACACATCATTTGCTTAATGAATTTGAAAGTATACTGAAATTATTATAATACTTCAGTATTATTGTATTCGTTAGCACCATGATTAGCAAACTAGTTTCTGAAACTACATTTCTAGTAGCTAGCTAGCGAGCTAGCTGAAAGCTAATTCTTGCTCAGGAGTGTAGTTCAGTGCACCTGCAGGAGCTTGGAGAGGAGCAGGAGCGTGGCGGTCTTGCTCTCGGGAGTGGAGGTGCTTGCCCCCCACCACGGATGCAGACTGTCCCAGCTCCTCAGCACCTGCTCCACCAGGTGGCAGCCTTGAGCCTTCCTGATGGCGCGCTCTCGGAAGTTGTGGTCCAGTATGCCGTTCAGTAGCACGCTCACCTGGCAGGACACGGACACGGACACACACACACACACACACACACACACACACACACACACACACACACACTTTGAAAGTCTTAAAGATATTAATGATGTACTAAAGATTAGAGCCCAACCCATGCTGGAGTTTTGGTTCCATCATCAATGTCGATATTTGGGAGTTAAGAGAATGTCTAATAATAATATATATGCCACATTTTAGGGGATGGATCCCTCAAATATAGTTGATAGTAGAAGTTGGAACAAAGAGATTTTGATCTGCAGACACTGGAAAAATGCTTTATGTCCTTTCTATAATAACCACCTATTCTATACCTCCATTCTTTATTTCAATATAGTGGCAAAAATATACACAGATATAGATCTGTGTATACGGGCTGATAATAATATTGGCCCGGCGATATATTGATATATTGGCCTACAGCAAAAATGGACCAGAACCATTTAAATGAACATTGAACACCCTACCATACGGGGGTTGAGCGCGGCGGCCTTCATGAGGCGCGGCGCGGTGGCATCCAGACGTTTGAGCAGCTCGGCGTTGACGGTCATCTGGAAGAGGCTGTAGAAGTACTCGCCGTGGGAGAAGGTGAGGAAGTTGTGCCCGCGTCTGCTGGACAGCGGCACCGAAAGCGTGATGGTGTTGAGCAGAAGCTCCACCAGCTGCTCGCTCTGTGGAGGCAACGAGGAACGAGACCAGAAGATGGCGGTAAGATCATCTGGCGTTCTGTGGCTGCTTGGGCAGTCTTGTGTAGTGTGGGAAATGTTTGTGTTTGGGCGGTCAGGGCGGTCGACTGAGCTGAAAGCATCTGCTAAATTACCCAATTCTAACAGTGTTAAATAAACGCTGATCTTTTTTACACTATTTTGTAGTACAGCGTTCAAGTCTCTTTATACACATGGTGTTAGATTTTAATCAGTTACAATTTCAAAAGGGAAAGCCCCATCATAAAGATTTGACTGTCTCTTTCCGTATCCTATAGCTAACTTAACCGACAACCTAACCTAGCTAGCGCTAACCTGTTGGCTGAGGGAGAAGGCCAGCTGCAGCAGGCCGTCGGCCAGCCTCCTGCTGTTGACGTCCAGAGAAGGAAGCGCCTTCCGGTCCTGGCCGGGGGCGATGCCCTTGTACACCGCTGTGAGGAGCATGGAGCCGAGTAGCTGGGCGTAGGCTCCATTCTGCACGAGGCAGGGCGAGGTGCGGAAACACAACATTAGGGGACGGGGAACATTAGGGTGAGCGGTACGGCTGCTTGGTGGCATGGCCGTGTCTTGGGGAATACCTGACTGTGCAGAACAGAGCTGAGGAGGCCCGCTTTATGCATCTGCTTGCTGGCGGACAGAATCATCTCCATTTGGTCGTGGCTGGCCAGATCACCGGCGTTGTAGAGGTCTACGGCGCACAGGTCCTCCACACTGGAGATGTAATGGAGAGCTGAAGCCTGAAGTCACTTAGAACGCTTAGCGACCCCCACGCCCCATCAGCATATATTTCCCCATTCATATTTGCCATAGGAAATCACGTCACGCGCCTAAATAAGTTCTGTGTACAACCCTAAAATGATAGCTTGACCTTTTGCTTTATGAGTTAATCACTGTCGCTTGACAGTGTAGTTGTAAAATTTTGATTATTTCAGCTACAAGGTACATGAATGCTTACCTGAGAGGAGGGGAATAAACTCATAGAAGAGTTCCATACACTTGTGGCTGCACTCTGTGTGTGGTTTCCCTTTAATAAAGCCTTAGCTACAAGAAGCACTTTGCTACTGAGGAGCATGCCTGCGATGCCGAGCGGAATCGCAAAACGCCTATTTAGCATGCATAAATAAATAAATAAATAAAACAACTTTCCATCTGAAGAACTGGGAAGTAAGAAATCCCAAATAGAGTAAATGTACTTTACCTTTTCCGGGTGATTCTTGTGCGCAGGCTGTTCTCCAGGCGGGCTCGATAAGGCGAACTCATCAGGGCCTTCAGCAGAGGTACACACACTTCCGGAAGGTTCTTTATCACCTCCACGTCGGCAGTGTTAAAACCAACGGCCGACGGTTGGCACACTGCCAGCGCCGCCAGCTCAAAAAACACGGCGCAAAAGACGTCTTCCTCCAGGAGCTGCGAAGAAGACGAACAGAACAGAAAACGGTGAGGCTAACAGAGGGGGATTATGGGGGGGCATTTCCTTGACGGGCCAAGTGTCTTGCGCTTAAAAGGCACCTCCCAAAACTCCTGGTCACATTTGTCCAGGATCATCGTGGCGAACTCTAGAAGGCGCACGATGATGGTGCACTTGCTGTAGTTGTACTGCTCCACCTCCCTGGGGCTGAAGTGGGACCCCCCCTGGCCGAGGGCGAAGCAGCTCTCCGCCGCCGCAAGCTCATTGGTCGCCAGCTCCGCCAAAAAGAATTTTATGGCTCTCAGAAAGCTGGACTTCTCCCGGGTGCCTTGGAAAAGACAGGGTTGTAGGGGTGCAGTTGTGCTGTTTTTATGACAGATAGTCACAACAAAATAGCAGTGGGAGTATACAAGTATATGGCCTCTACAGAGAGCAGTATTATCAAGAGCACTCGCCAATATAGATACGGTATCATTTGTTTTCATA
>JAOEHI010003637.1:0-10615 GCA_025447815.1 Percopsis transmontana
CCCCCCCCCCCCCCCCCCCCCCCCCCCCCCCCCCCCCCCCCCCCCCCCCCCCGCCCGACGGGGGTCTCGCCCGGGGCGTAATTCAACGTAGAACCTCCACTGCTAACACGACAGATACAATAAAATCAGAAACACCGCTTTCTGTAGCCTCCACCTCTTGACCAGTAGGTGGCAATGTGCACCTGGCAAATCATTAAGACTGTGTGTTGCGGCATGTGAGGTAATGCAAACGGTCCATTGCTCAGTAGTGTGTGTTGTGTTGTTTTAAGAAAGCAATAATTGAGGTTGATTGATAAACCTTTTTCAACGGTGATGGGATTTTAAAAACACAAACGTAGGCTTAACTATGACTGGATTATTTCTTTCTAGCTTTCTAGTAGAATAGAATCCGGTTGCTAAAGTCTGTCTGTAATTCAGTCTTGTCTATATAACATTAGTAAATTTATATAATACAGTCAAAACTGGCACGTGTCTCTGCATCTCTCTCTCTCTCTCTGTCTCTGTCTCTCTCTCTGTCTCTGTCTCTCTCTCTGTCTCTGCATCTCTCTCTGTCTCTGCATCTCTCTCTGTCTCTGCATCTCTCTCTGTCTCTGTCTCTCTCTCTGTCTCTGCATCTCTCTCTCTCTCTCTGTCTCTGCATCTCTCTCTCTCTCTGTCTCTGTCTCTCTCTCTCTCTCTCTCTCTCTGCATCTCTCTCTCTATCTCTGTCTCTGTCTCTGCATCTCTCTCTCTCTCTGTCTCTGTCTCTGCCTCTCTCTCTCTGTCTCTGTCTCTCTCTCTGCATCTCTCTCTCTCTCTCTCTCTGTCTCTCTCTCCCTCCCCCCCACCGTCTAGCCTGGACTCTTCCTCCAGTCGAACATCTCGCTATCTCTCCTTCTGCTTCCTTTCACGCCTCATTCCTCCTTCCCCTCCAGCAGAACATCTGCACTTTTCACCCTTTCCCGCTGCCTGTCTCCCTCCGCTTCCTCCGCAGCAGTTAGAATGCATTACACCCGAGCCTTCCACAGCAGGCGGCGAGATGCCGAACGGCTAACCCAAGCCCCGAGAAGGGTCCATCTGTTGGACGTGATTGTGGCCATCCCCTCTGACCCGCCTGTAAACCTGTAATTTGGACAGTTATTTATCAATATTATTCCATTTGGTAAGATTCCCCTGGCTCACGAGGCCTCGTTAAACCTGCACAGTGTGACTCTTCACCCAGAGCGCTTCTCTACGCTGTCGCTCGTCCCCGCTATAGGTTGCTATGGCAACCTACCAGCCAAATTGGTACTTTAAGAACCGCTGCGGAATGGACTAGTGTGGAGTACTATTTTTTTTAATTTTTTTTTTTAAGTATTGTCTGCTACTTGTTCCGCCTGTCTATACTTTAATTACTTTTTTCTACTTTTTTCTACTGTAGAGTTGTGTCTAGTAAACACGGTAGATATATTGCCAAACAGTTTATTACCAAAATGTTCCGCACATAATTTAACAAAAAACATATACAGGTATATATGCGTGTGTATATACCTGTGTGTGTGTATATATACGGAATATATACGTAATATATACGTACGCAATATAGCAACATGATAAAAAAAAATTTTATTATAAAATTTTGCATCGTGCAGCTTTAAATGCCCTCGTCCAAACCCTTATAACAAAGCTCATTCCTCATGAAAATGGAATGTGTCGTAGGTTCTGAGGCAATCCGTTTACTCCCAGACCCGGTCTTATCGGAGAAATCTGCTGTTAATTTGCTGCCGACATGAGTCACTGCGTTTTTATGGAATCGGCCTGCATGGTGGAGTCTGATAAACACGCAGTGACGTAGGCACATCAAAGGCAACGTGGGGCTTTGAGATGGAGGTTATCTGTTGTTTGTTTAAGCCCAGGATGGGATCTCTGGAAGACTTGTCTCTTTGCTCTGTAAGGAATAGGCACAGATGTGGGAATGTTTTGCGCTTGTGTGTGTTTGTGTATCCACATAAGATTCTTTTTTTGACAGCATATCCAGTGCTGTACTGTATAGCCAGTCGTGGCTAGTGCTGACCGTAGAACACACACACACACACTCATTGGCATATGGTTCGCATGCCGCTAATCTTGACCTGATTTAATTCCATGGTCTACAGATCACTAGCCCTGTACCTATATCACTTGTTTACCATACGGAGGTGCTAATTCTCTTGATTTCAAGGCGTATCAAGAATCAAACGATACTACAAACTATCAAACTACCTAATTTCATTAAAGGTAATTTTTTTTAATGAAAAGTTACTTTTTGTCTATTTAGCCACAAGATGGAAGAAGAAATAAGAAGAAGGTTTAGCCCTGCTAGCCCCAGTGTATAATGTGTATGTTTAGTTTAGTTCGGCTAGTTTCCACCAAAGCCATACATTGGTTTGGAGTATCACCTGGAATGTTAGACGGGGCTGTTAGTGGAGGGGGGGAAGGTATAGCTGGTTATGCAGACATTTTTATTATTAAAGACTTCTCCTGCTGATGCCCGAGGCGTTGGATACAGCTTTTGGTAAATACGTTCTCTGATTATGGATTCATAATTCATCTGGGGGCGGGGGCGGGGGGGGGGGTATTTTTATATCGGTCTTTCTCTTGCTCCTGAAATGTGTTCGTCCTCCAAAGAGACAGCGGCATGCAGAAAGACACACACACACACATACACACACACACACAGTAACATCAAAAATTGCAAAAATTGTGGTATTCAATGCACCGTACATAACCAGACATACAAACACAAGCCATTCTAATCCGATAATGGGCTGTCAGCTGTAAATCAGATGGCATCCACGTCCCGCGAGTTTTAGCGTTTTATACTGTAGATTGTGTGGCTTTAAAAATAATCACCAATAACCTAAATTGGTAAGGAATGTCGTCACCGCTATGTCCGAGGGTTATGTCTTCTTCTATATGGCATTCAGATAAATACAAAAATATACATTAAAATCTACCCATTAGTTACGACCAACAACAGTATAGGATATTAAAAACTGTTTAAATGGAGTTTGCATTGCTTGGCTCAAATATATCATAGCACTTTGATTAATCCAGTGACAGGGTAATTATTAATCTAAATAAGGAATTCAGGGGGTGTATTATTTTTTTTTTAAACCCCTTTTTTTGTTTAATTAGTACTGAATGAATCTGGGCTAATTAACTTTCGTAATAAGCAGTCGTCCTTCTAAACGTTCGTCTATCTTTTTGGTTTGTACCGTTTTACTGCTCTTTCACCTGTGGTGCTCCTGATTAATGCACTAATGGCAGTGCTGTCGTAATCAATAGCACATGTCATATGTTTAGTATGCTTCCACGGTACGCGGTAGGTAAGGGAAGCACCTCGACACACTGCACAGAGGTCGGGCCGGCTCGGTTGAAATAATGTGCGCGTGTGTCTCTCCAGGATTTACAGATAGAAAAGGAGAAGATGTTTTACAACATCTCAGGGGGCTGCACTGCTCTGGTGGTGGTCTACCTACTTGGGAAGCTCTACGTGGGAAATGCTGGAGACAGCAGGTGAGCCTTACCAACACACACACACACACACACACACACTGAGTCCATAGGTAACGCACCTTCTAGTTCCACATCTCCTGTCCTTAAGGGTGCACATCTTGGTAGCGGCCCCTCGCTGTTTATGTTGGCTGCGGGGGGGGGGAGGGGTAGAAAACGCTTTGAGCCTAGGTAGGTAGGTAGGTAGGTTACTTTGTTTGTACCCGTGAGTAGATTTGTTTTACAGCAGGAGAAGTGACATCCATTTAGTCACAGCAAACATATCAGTTACTAACAAAGTAGAAACATACATACACACAACTGAAAACAAAAGACACACAGCTAATAAAACTGATAAAAGTACTCAAGGTTCCAACAAATCTGACCTGAAGAGAGATAAAAGAAATATAAAGTAGAGCCTAGAGTAGAGCTTCATGAGTGTACAAAGTCTTGCTATGGCTTAGAGCTATCGCGGGCTCTCCTCCTGAGGTTCGTTCTGACGCAACAATGGTTTTGTGTCGCTGTAAAGTGTCATTCTGGGTGGCCCTTTTATTAGAGCAGCTGCAGCAGAGCCGCAGTGTCACCCTGCCTCGTCTGTCCCTGCGTCTGTCCCTCAGAGCGATCGTTATCCGGGCTGGAGAAGTCATCCCCGTGTCGACGGAGTTCACGCCCGAGTCAGAGAGACAGAGGCTGCAGTTCCTGGTGAGGCCGAGAAAAACACACAGAGCCCCACTCCACTCATTCACAGTCATTCACTGGAGCTGGCCACCACTCCCCCCACCCCTTCCGCCCAGACGCCGGCTACACTCAGCGCCTTCTTCGCCTGGCCACGGCAGCTTAGCTGTGGAATTGTTTTCCTGACCCTTTCCTCTTGCACATGTCAATCTTTCTATTTCATCTTCTGTCACTCCCCCCCCCCCCACCCCTCCGTGTCCAAGGCCTACATGCAGCCCCACTTGTTGGGGAATGAGTTCACCCACCTGGAGTTCCCCCGGAGGGTCCAGAGGAAGGAGGTGGGGAAGAGGATGCTGTACCGGGACTTCACCATGTCAGGATGGTGGGTAGCATGTGGGTAGCATGTGGGTTGCATGTGGGTAGCATGTGGGTAGCATGTGGGTTGCATGTGGGTAGCATGTGGGTAGCATGTGTGTAGCATGTGTGTAGCATGTGGGTAGCATGTGGGTTGCATGTGGGTTGCATGTGGGTTGCATGTGGGTAGCATGTGGGTAGCATGTGTGTAGCATGTGGGTAGCATGTGTGTAGCATGTGTGTAGCATGTGGGTTGCATGTGAGTTGCGCTAAGTGGAATGATGTACAGTATTTCGATTGTGCTTCTGTAAGCTACGAAGAGGCTGATAAACCAATAGTGAAAGCCTTTCAGAGAACCTTTCCACTAGAGAGGATTGGCATAACTAATCACTCCACTGTCCCATGTGGTGTCCATATGCTGTTGGGAGTCAGCGTGATTGCATACCACTTATTTACTGCAGGTGTCGCCAAAATGATCTGAAAGCAGCAGGCCGTGTGCCGTGTGTCTGCGGACACACGGCACCATACCAGCCGGCCGACTCCTCCGTCTGTCTCGCTAGTTGTGCTGTGTTGAGCTAGACCACAGACTATTCTAACCTACATCTACAGTGCCACTTATTTTGTACTCAAATGTTGCTAAAGGTGTAGTATGTAAGATCTTCTGTCAAACCCCCCCTCCTTCCGCGCCTGATTGATTTGGGTGTTGGCTCCAATAGAGCAGTGTCGCTCTAAGAGGGAATACTAATAATGTTCAATTATGTTGGATAATAGTATTCATCACGTCAAGCTGTTGTGGTTGTGTTGATGCTTCGCTATCAAAGCTAGCTAGCTTGCTGGAAATTGGACAGACAACGTTTGAACATAGAGATGTGTGGAAAAAGGACACACATTAGCGAGTGGTGGGGAAACCTGAGAGCAAGACAGAGAGAGCAAGACAGAGAGAGCGTGACCAAAAGAGAAATAAAAGTAGGTCAAGGTTGGGTTTGCCTGCTGTGTGTGTGTGATTAAAGAGGCGCACATATACTCTGACGCCTCCCTCTGCGCGCTCGCGTTTGGTATGCTGTCTTCGATGTGCAGATGTAGGTCGGCTGGCATCGCTCCACCTTTACTGGGCTCCACAACTCTTCCCTTTCTGTCCGCCAGTCCGCTGGCTCAGCAGCGCGCACGGCGTGTAATGTATTTTTAACCGCGCTCTCCCAGTAACCCAGTTGAGCCCCACCTCACCCCGACGGGAGTCCGCGCAGCCTGGGTGCCTTCAACTGGTAGTGTTGTAACAGCCACCCATTACACACAGCTTTAACTGTGTCGGCCTGTACATGCGCTACTTTGTCCCGTATCTTCATGCTATACTATTTAGCAGCAGTAAGTACACTTGGTGTCCATTGCGAATGTGTGTCTTCCCTGCTATGCACGCATGTTGCTTGTGTGGGGGGGTGTTTATGCGCCCACGTCTAGTTTGCTCAAAGGCAACTATAATCAAGGCCACATTAAAGTAGCCCTACAGCCCATATCTCTCTCTCTCTCTCTCTCTCTCTCTCTCTCTCTCTCCCTCTGTCTCTCTTTGTCTCTCTCTCTTTCTCTCTGTCCCCCTCTCTCTCTCTGTGTGTGTGTGTGTGTGTACCGTATACCTTCATCTCAACCAATCAGAATGTGTAATGACAGAAACAGGTGTAATAATGTAAACAGTAACCAACACGCAGTATTTATCGACAGAGTTTAGGCAAAATGTCTGTTGACAATTATATCTTTGTGTAAAGGGTACCCTTTCTAACGCAAAGCTTATATTCAGCACGACAGTGGCAGACAAGGAAATCTCAAAGAACGCCAAGCAGAATTAGGTGTCAGAATACCTGAACGTTCAATTAGAATAAATGCATCAAATGCTTTTGTGCGGTTGGGAGAGTCGTGGTGGAAAAGATGGGTTGAAGGAGGGAAAGAATCCAGTCCCAATGCTCCAGCAAGGGCAGCCACAGACAAACGGGGTCGTGATATAAAGTCCCTATACAATTGATATAGAGAAAGGCTGACGTAAGGTACAGAGAGGAGGCCGAGGTGGAGGAAGACAGGGGGAAGCCATGATGCAGGGAAATGATCAACGGCTGTGCCCAAGCTGTCTCTCTTTAGGAGCGAGCTGGGAGAGTAGCACACACCTTCATCACTGTCACGGCTCCCCCTCTTCCTCAGTCATTCCCCCCATCCTGCCTTTGGTCCCGGCTCCGTGGTGACGGAGCGTTTCTGCTCACGTCGGCCTTGCTACAGTTGGAAAGCTGATGAAAGCACCTGAACCGACTGTGCTGATTGGTCGGAATCCAATATTGCACCCCAAATGTGGAGACGTAATGACGCGTTTCTAAGCTTCTCTGTGTGTGTGTGTGTGTGTGTGTGTGTGCAGCTTGCAGGCACTTGGGTGTGTGTGTGCGCGTGCGTGCGTGCGTGCGTGCGTGCGTGCGTGCGTGCGTGCTTGCGTGCGTGCGTGCGTGCGCGCGCATATCCAATTGCTAGGTTGCTTGTTGTGTTCTGGTGTGCAGACACATTTGGTGTGTGTATTTGTGTGTGTGTTCCTTGTGTGTGTGTGTATTGGGCCTATGGGGGTGGAGGAAATGTCTCTGTCTCCCTCCCCTCAACCCCCCCCCCCTCCTCTCTCTGAAGTGAGGAGATCACATCTCTCTCCTCCTCTCTCCTCTCGTCTCCTCACTGCTTCCTGCCTTCTCTCTGTGGCAAGGCGCCATGCATCAGCCCGCCTGGCACACCTGCAGTGTGAAGGCGTTGGGCGTTGGTGGTTGAACAGAGCTGCCCTTTAAGAATGCTCCACTTCTGCCTGTGGACCCGGTGTCCCTGAGCGAGGAGCAGGTATCAAAACGGCAGTAAAACCGCTCTCTTGTGCTGTCACGCTTCCTTGTTGACTCATGCTGGCTTTGCTGTGAGCACACATCGCAACTGAGAGAGACTGCCCCCGATGGCGAGCCCTGGGGATTTCATCCTAGACGTCTGGAAAAAATGTATGCTTGTGTGTGTGGAATGTGTCTGCGTTGTTTGTGTGTTTGCGAAATGATGAAATAAATAAAAAAGTCTGGAGGGATGCTAGGTTTCTACTAACAGAGTTTTCAAGTATTTTCGTGCCACAAAGACACATTTCCATGGCAACACTGGTTAAGGCATGTTATTTATTGCGTACCGTATCTCAGCTCTCAAGCTGCTGACTGTATTTCTGTTTGTGGTCTGCGATTCACAGTAATATTGCTTGCTCTGCACGCTGCATTCAAAAGTGCTGAGTGCAGCGTTACAGTGCATGCCCAAGTTAGAAACATATGGTCTCTCTGAGTGGAACCAGCAGTAATGTAAAAACCATCCTGGTCCCTGTTAGTCTGCTTCACAGCAGATGAAATACATTGGACGAGGTACGTGCCAGAGCTGGTCAAGTGGGAGCTTGGAAAAACACATTAGGTTTGTTTTGCCTTAGCAGAGGTAACCGAGGGGTGGTGTTTAATTTATCACGGCCACTCATAGTGTCACGTAAATTGTCATTCAGTGTTTAAATTGACTTTAAATTACGTTCTTTTGATAGTCTCAACTTTCTGGCATACTTTGCACTGCGCTACATCATGTGGCAACAGCTATCTGGCACTAAACACTAAAACAAATGATAGATTCTAAGCACATTTTGCTTAGGTCTGGGCAGCCTGCCTCCAAAACTAGCCAAAGTTTTTCATCTTTATGGCTCCCCATGTGCATTTTACACGGAAGGCCTTTAAGTCATGTCAGCTGCTCTGTAAACTGGCCTAAAATATGTGGTTATTTTCCTTTTATTGTATGGTGACACAGGTGTTCACAAAGAGCTGTTCAGAGATGAAATGCAAGCTAACAGGTTGTACATTATGTGTAAGAGCACAGTTTATTTGACCTTTAACTGTTTTTAAATGTGGAAAGTGTATTTCAGGGCAGTTGCACAGCATAAATATCTGCTCTTGTTGTATCATATAGTGTATTGCCCTCGCTTACTTTCCCCAGGGATAGTTCATTATTCATCAGCTGAACAGTGCTTTGAAAACGGGGGGGAATGTGAACTTGCATATCCTACTGCATCAATCAGCCCTTTCCTATGCAAATACACACACACACACACACACACACAGACAGGCGCCAAACGTTCATACTGTACATCCATTGGCATTTCCTCTGCTGTCACTTTGGAGATATTCAAAAAGACTCCCGTTTCTTAAGAACATGGCCCTGCTGTGTGTGCTTACGTGTGCATGTGTGTGTGTGTCTAGTGCACGTGAGTGCTGCCTGCCGTAAACCTAAGAACCCATTAACATCTCCCCTCCTCTGTGCAGGGCGTATAAAACCATCGAAGATGATGACCTGAAGTTCCCCCTGATCTACGGCGAGGGGAAGAAGGTAAACAACTCAGACGGCATTGCACACATGGCTGCCAATCAAAGATCACCGGGGGCACCATTAGTCCCCCCCCCCCCCAGAAAATGTTCCTGGACCGCTTGTTTTTCCACAAGGATTCGCAATCCCTTAGTTTTCACCAAGCGGCAACATGCGATTCTTAGACATGAAGCCAATAAGGAAGTGCCAAAACTTGCAGTTCCTTGAATGGCCACTTGAGGCTGGCTCCAAAAGCGAGTCAATCCCCATAGACCCCCATGTTAAAATGTCCAACTTTACAGCAGAAATAAACATGTTTACAGCCTGGTACAAAAAAACGGTTTTGTTGAAATGATATTAAGCCATCAATTTATCCATCCATCATACATAGCCGGGAGTTAGGCGGGAGTCCGACACTGCCAAGATGGCGATGGCCCGAGCCAGCACACTTGGCTTCAACACCGTTCTTCAGAAAACCTATGGGTGACGTCACGGCGGGTTTGTCTACTTATTTATACAGTCTATGGTTTTCCCCCCATGGCATGGAAAATACACTCTGTCTGCATTGGTGCCAGTGCTTCTGTTTAGGCCACTGTGGGAAGAAGACTGAAACCATATGAAACTGTATCACTGCAGGAGCGGACGATGCTTGTGTGTACGTTTTCTTGGTTTCATGGTTGTGGCCCCGTTTGCATACCTCCATAGTTTTATACATATACTCAGGGTCCTTTTTAAAAAGTGTAAAATCCAATCTTCTAATTTTAGGCCTTAAAACGTCTTAAATAAGATTTGGACAGGTCTTAAAAATGGATCGGATTATGAAGTTAATGTTACTTTAATAGTTTTATAGTTTACTTTTAAGTTGCATTAACTTCACATTTTGTGTTTTTGTGAAAGATTTGTATCGATCACGTTGTAACAAAACTACAAAACAAAGCCAACATTTAACCAATAACTGCTAATGCAAACTGTGCAGCTTAAATGTGTCGCAATGTGGTGTGTGGGCTTCAAGTAATTCTGAGATTCCGATTTTCCTTCATATCCCTCATACTTTTATTGCCAGTATGGACGTGAAATAGGTCTTAAATTGCATTCATTATGGTCTTAAAAAGTCTTAAATGTAACTTGTTGAAACCTGCAGAAACCCTGATACTATGTGTTTGGCATTATGCCAGTTGAACTTTTTAGGACGTTTTCTCTTGCCTTGGCGATACATGGAGTGGCCAGCGCCTTGTCCCTGTGCATTGACAAGGTCAGGGAAGAGACACAATAGGCTGTCCAAATGAACCCCGTCCAGGCCTACTAACACGCGTAGTAGATCCTTGTGTGTGTGTGTGTGTGTGTGTGTGTGTGTGTGTGTGTGTGTGTGTGTGTGTGTGTGTGAGCGGCGATCAAGGGGTTAAGACAGTGAGCCAAACTGCTGCCTGTTTGCAGCAACGGTTGGCTTTACCCCTACAGAGTTGGCTGGGCCCACTAAAAGCCCTCTGTGTTTGAAGTGAGGAGTGCTGATGGATGGGTAGCTATCGGAGGGGGGGCTTTGTGCAGCAGGGGAACGCCAGTGCAGATCAAAGCCTGGTGGTATAAAGTCCGCCAGGCCCCGCAACGCACAACAACAATGAATCCCTGGATATTTGGGGCCGTCACCGCGGGGGGGGGGCGGGGGGGGGGGGGGGGGGGGGGGGGGGGGGGGGGGGGGGGGGGGGGGGGGGGGGGGGGGGGG
>JAOEHI010003638.1:0-10613 GCA_025447815.1 Percopsis transmontana
ACATCTCAGATTAGAGGGGGTGTTTGGACTAACACCTGCTCCTCCACACTGTGGGGGGAGACATCTCAGATTAGAGGGGGTGTTTGGACTAAAACAAGAGTTTGGGGGGGGCGTTGCCCTTTAAGGTGCCACAAACTGCCTTTGAGGGGTCACAAGATACTTTCAAGATTCTGAACTAATTATTTGTTTTATCTTAAACTCACCGTAAAACGACAGAGGTGTTTTTATTAGGGCACTACCCTAAACACTACCCTGGTAAGACCCTCCTGACATTGCTGGCTCCATGGTTTGTTCTGCTCCGGACAGCTGTCTATTTAAAGTGTCAATCAAATCATCACCATGTGCCTGGACCATTCAACCAATCAAAATAAGATCCCCTTGGGGTCTGAATCAGGACACTGATTGGCTGATGGTTTAATTGCCAGCTGACGGTTTTGAACTGAGAGTTCCCAGATGGACATGTAAAACAAACTGAGGTTGTTTTATACATGTCCAAACTGAGGATGGCTTTACAAGGCTACTGGGTGGTGTGTACTATTATTTACTTCCAATTAAATGATTCATAGGTCTGTATATCTGGTGGGGGGGGAGTGTTGCGTGTGAGCGCTATTGGCTAATGTTTCAAGTAAATCCACTAGACACGCCTCCATTAAGTTACTGTTTCAAGAGGAACCACATCTACATGCCTACATTTCATGGAGACTTGAATTAACTATTGTTATTATCTTTGCTGTGCTTTGTAATTGCATGAAATACCACTGACATTTTATATTTTAACCCACTATATATACTGTAACTGACCTACTGGGTCAGTAGTCTGAGTTCATAATAATAATAATGCAACTACTGACAACAACGATCAAATGTAAATTCACTTCCCTCCGATATAATGTCTACTTTTTGTCTTTGTAGATGACTGTACGTCACAGAGGAAATTATGCCCTGGTAGCTATGGTTACCTCCATTGTTGACACCAACCTGAAGTTGCTCTCGCTGTACCTGGACCCCCCTCCGGGGTGCGACTTGGCCCGCGACTCCACCGACAGGAAGTTGGTGATGTCTGGGTACACCAGGGCGTGGCTCCGCTGGACCACGTCAGGAGGGACGGCCCCGCCCCTCTCCCCCCCTCCTCCCCCTGCTCCGTTCTCCTCCCGTCCCCCGGGCTCCCCCGCGCCTCCCTGCGCCTCCCACGGGCCGGCCAGGTGAGCCTCCGGGCTGGGCTCCTGCTCCCCGCCGCAGGACGAGGGCGAGGGGAGGCGCGGCTCCTCCCCGCACACCTCCTCCGGAGTGGTGCGGCCCGGGTCCGGCCGCCCCTCCGCCCCCTCAAAGTCCAACGTGGTCTGTCCCGTTTCCGTGGTGATGCTGATGCTGATGTCGGGGCTGCGGTCGGCCGCGGCGGCCATGTTGGACGAGGACGAGGAGGAGGGGTCCCAGGGCGCGTGCTCGGAGGAGAGGACACGCCTCTGCCAGCGGAAGTCTGCCTCGTTTATCTCCATGGACTCACGCGTTGACTCCGCCCCGTCCTTCAGCTCGTCCAATCGCCGGAGGAGCAGGCGAGTCTGTGGAACAGAGGTGGTTAGTTCTTCTTCAGGTCCATTATTTGGACCAGTTAAGTGCAGCTGAAGGACGGGTTGTTTGCTGATCCGGGGCTTTGAAGGTTGTACCTTAACTCCCTCTATCTAGTTTAATCAAGAGCTGTCGTTTCTTTTGACAGGCACTTTAGAACGTGCTCAAAGTCTTGAACCGTAGCAAACCATCTCTGAGGCGAGACTAAGACCAACCGGTGAAAGGCAGTGGCGTAACTGAAATTTAGATGTTCCGCCTTGCAACATGTCCCATACTTTTGGTTCCTCCAATAATACTAAAGTAATATCTAGTCCCAATCAGAGACAAATCAGAGACAAATTATACAATCAGTCAGGAAAATAAATAGAAAAAGAATAAAACAAAACTGTCTAACAGCTACATGTACCTTTAATGATTCCAGGAGAAATTTCAAAGTCTATTCATAGGCCTAAATAGAAGTAAAATATAAGTAGGCTACTTATATTCTTACCAAATTGTTGCGTACCCCCTGTAGTACCTCCAGGTACCCCTAGGAGCACGCGTACTCCCATTTGAGATGCACTGAACTAGGTTACAGACCGGTGCAAAGTGTGTTCGTTATATTTAACAACATCTATAGCTAATAACAAGTGAACCCATCCTCCACGACCTGAGTCAACGAACGCGTCGCCTAACCGCGTGCGTTACCACGGTCACCGCGGCGTACCTGCTCGGGCTGCAGGCCGCTCCCGTGGGACAGTTGGTCCAGGGCTCCGAGAAGAGCGCAGGCACACGACACGGAGGAGTAGCAGGCCTCCATGCCCCCCTTCACACAGGCCTCGGTCATGCCGTCCATCACCCTGCACGCACACACACACACAATAAGACCAAGAAGAGCGGTTCCAAGAGTACTGATACTGACACCTACTGGCCTGGAGGCAGCGGTGCCAACGCGCACTTAGCACAATCTAACGGACTGTCTAAAAATATCCCTTAGTGCTCCTTTAACTCTCCGTTAACGGCCACGGAGGACGCGTGGATCCCTTCTGGAATCCATCCTCTCGTCCTATCAGACGCTAAGCGTGGAGACACTGTGGAGGGGGCGGTACTGACAGCTTGAGCAGGTCCAGGTGAGACTTCCTCTTGGAGAAGGAGCGCTTCCTGGTGTCTGGCTCGGCGACGCAGGGACCCGCCAGGTCGTACAGCCGCTGGGGGCTTCCCAGAATCTACCACACACACACACACACACACACACACAATATATACATTTAACATTTGCTATTTTCCTGATAGTCATTTCTATAAATTGGTTGGTTTCACCATTATGACGATGAGGATAAGGAGTGTAAATATAATTGATTTACTGATTTTACATCTTGTGTGTGTGTGTGTGTGTGTGTGCGTGTGCGTGTGCGCGTGTGTGTGTGCGAATAATTATTCATAGGCTGCATAATTAATTCCTGTGACAGCACGACGCAGGCCTCTTGGTGCACCGCTGCATCTACACCAGTAGGTGTCAGCAGACGCTGTTCTCCAAAGCGACTTACAGTGACCCCATTTGACACAAGTGTTAAGGAGCAGGTGGGGGTCAAGGGTGCTCACGGGTGGGGTCGGGCCGCGCTCGTTGGGGTTCGAACCCACCACGGCCCCCCCCCCCCCCGGTGTTACTTGTTAAGGTAAACGCTTCCTACCTCCTTCATGATGTGGATGGCTTCGGTGCGGTGCTGTGGCGGAGGGTACAGCAGGATTCTGTGGTACAGCGACTGCAGCACGGGCTTCATGGACTCCACGCAGCCCACCAGACGCACCAGCTCCGCCGCCACGTAGCACACCGTACGCACTACCGGCGCGATCCTGGCGGGGGCGCTAGAGGAGCAGCCGGACCCCCTGCCCTGATCGGACACGCCCCCGACAACGGAGTCCGCGTCCTGGCCGCAGCCTGGGAACAGCAACCAAGAAGACGGATCAGTTCCACACCATAATATGTATTATTATTTATTATTTCTTGGTTCAAATTAAAGCGACAATCTCGAAAATGTCGGCTTAGCTGTACACGCACATAAACTGGAAAAGCATTCATAGTTTTGTATATTAATAATAAAATCCTCCCAAAATTCTCATTAAATCTTCTAGCCTCTGTAACAAAGTCTTCTAGTCTCCGTTTTTGCAAATATAAAGGGGTAGCAAGAAACGTCATCAATACTAGTTTCAGTGAAATATTCCACCTTGAGCGAGTCTCTCGGCGGGCCGGTCCAGAGCCCCCGTGTGGCTGTAGTGGGAAGTGATGGTTTTGTCATGGACGGGGTTTCCCATGATAACCACCAGGGAAGGACACAGCTGCTTCCTGTCAGCAGGGAATCCAGATTAGAGTGACAGAGTTAGATAAAAGAATAAAATAAAATCATTAAAATAAATAGAAGCACGTGAAAAGGAACATCCTATCCAACCTCTACCTGTCTAAACTAATTGGTGATTTCTGTCACAATATTCACCATTTGTACATAAAATCACTTCATTTAATTTCTAATTCTAATTCCTCGCTTCAGAAACATAATTAGAAAATACTGGAAAGCATAGATTTCAAAAGAAGCAACACATGATATTACTGTAGCTAACGTACTGTACTGTATAGTTTACTTGTTAGGGTCTTTATACAGGACTATTAGGTTAACATGGTGTACCTTACTCACCATATAAGGTCCGTAAAACCTCTGGACAGGTGCATTGTGGGAGGACAGCTGCCGAGCATGGAGAGAATACACTCCAGAAAGAGCAGTTGAAGAAGCTGGTTGTCACTGAGGAGAGAACACACACACACGCACGCAGCCACACACACACACACACACACACACACACACACACACACACACACACACACACACAAACATGCACATAATTATTAGGGTCCAAACCAACCTGAAAACGTAACAATACCTTGTAGTCTAGTTCTGTGTGTCACTATTGGTTTTCAGCTCATGACTAGAACTCTGGTTGAGCTCTCATAGGTTCAGAACTGCGTGAAAGTGGATTTGCTCATAATAAAGCTATAAATCAGAAACATGCAGCCAGCACTCACGGCAGGCATTTACTAATCTATGCCCACACAGGTAATTTAACAAGAACAAGAACATCCTAAAGTCAGATGTATGCTCACTCTACAACAAAAGGGAATTAGCGGTTTGTAAACTGGAGAATCAGAGGCGTTAGGTCGCGTTTTCATGACCAATTGTGATGGGGGAAATAAAACGGACAGTCCTGTACTGAAACCTCATTGGATTGGGCTGTTGACAGCTTGTTACTCTCAGCTTGTGCCAGGTATAAACAGTTGGGTCAACAGACAGCAGGGCCAGGCACTCAGAGACAGCACTGCTGGAGAAAGGACCTCAACACCTGGCGTTGAGCTTTCACTGTGTCCGGGTAAAAGTTTGACCGGTTCCAACTATTTCACCGGACTTCTGTTACGGCATTTCAGAGTGCAGCGGCCCTCGTCGTCCGGTAATGCGTATGCGCGCGTTTCTTTTCCTCGCTGAAACGCGTTGAGGTCTGTTCGTTTCGTTTTTTTGCCGCATCACAAATGCTCACGTGAACACGGCCTTAGCTTTCAAGCTATCACCGTATCTACCTATCTACGGCCTCCAGCTTCTCACAGAACACTGTCAGGACTGTCACCACGTCCTCACACATGGCCTGGCTGGTGGGAGAGATATCTGCAACACACGCACACACACACAGATCAGAAAAGGAAAGCAATTCCCTAATGTCTACGCATAAGTCAAACCCACAGGTACCAATTCACCACACCACCTAACTTTGTAAAGACACACACACACACACACTTGCGTCCAGCCCTATAGGACTTGACTCTAGCAGTAGTTTGGCCTGTGCTTCCCCTTGAGCCCGACGGCAAAGCCAACATCACCACTTACGCCCAGAAGGCTCCCGTGTGCCCATCCACACTAAGCCACACACTGCTACGGTGCGTCAGATCTGAAGGGAGGGGGGGGGGGCTCACCTCTTCTCTGTAGCGGCGGTGCGGTCACATCCTCGCCATCTGCCCCCTACAGGCGGCCGGAGGAACAGAGAGAGAGATAATGAGTGTGTGTATGGGTTAGTGGGTTAATATACACGTGTGTGTGTGTGTTCTTTTTATCTCTCAGGCGTCAGAGAGCGAACACACACACACACACACACACACCTCCTGTCTGTGTCGGAGCTGGAGAGCCAGGTCTCCCAGGATCTGGCTCAGCGTGGCCCTGACCGCCGTGTTGATGCTGCGCTGGTGACAGCTGGACACGTATGTGTCGATACACACCTGTAACACACACACACACACACACACACACACACACACACACACACACACACACACACACACACACACACAGCGGTGTTATTCACGAAGCCCCGACCAGGAGACGGTGCCGCCGTGAGAGGGTTTCCGTGGCGCCACGGGTTTCCGTGGCGTCACAGGTTACCGTGGCGACCGGACAAATAAACGAAGGAAGAGGGGAAAGGGAATAGAGGAGAGGAAAGAAGACGTAGGAGAAGAGGAGATAAGAGCGAAGAGAGACAGGAGAGAGCAGATGGCGACATAGCGGAGTGCGTGCGTGTGTGCGTGCGTGCGTGCGTGCGTGTGTGCGTGTGTGTGTGCGTGAGTGCGTGTGTGTGCGTGACACGTCATCTCTGAGCTAAGCCGGACACCGTCATCAAAACACATCCCAGGAGGCTATGAGCCTTTGTTTGTTTGTCGCTTTTAATGTTAGCTAAATCTATGAAGTAATAAATTAACATTTAGTTTTAGAATACCACAAAGACACACCTTCACATTTTGGTTACTTAAAAAAAAATAATGTTATACGATATATCCCTTAAACAACCAAATAAATTCTACTTTATTCACTTTTCAGTTTATTTGATTCATCGATTATTCAGTTACCTGTTTAGTCCCTACAACTAACAGTGCCCTGTAAACTGGTTACTGGCTGAGATCTTCCACATTCAGTGTCGAAGAGACCGACAGACAGCAGCCCTAATGTCTCTAATAAAAGACAATGTTAACCGAATTAGCTACGTTAGCCTGAGGAAGGTTTTACATTGTTTGGGGCTACCACAGGATGATCTCTACAGGCTGTACACTGTTAATTCCACTGGTATTCCAGGGCCAACAGTAACAGTGGGGTCCGTCTGTTTTGATGTGTTTTACTGTGAAAAGATTTATAAATAACACAAAAGATGGTCCTTGGATGCGTTAATGATTGGTCGAAAGGATTTCATTTCCCGGCGAAGCCATCAAACTATGAAAAGCTATTTAAAACATCAATGAGTTCCTAAAAAACATTAGCCCCCCAAATAATATAAAGCCAGGATCAATTTCTAATCAACTTACAATCTCAAAATTACAGACCTTGCAACTTGGAAAGTAATTACCAAATTAATTCAGTTCTGCATAGGAACATACAACTGTACAGTACACGGGTCTTTGCATTACCGTTTAGTAGGTAATGATCTAGTACAATATGTACTGTAACAAGTCTGCTGCATTAAAAAGGTGAACTGAGCAAGGCCATAAAATGAGATTAAAATTGGAACAAAATGAGCTATTTCATTCCACATAGCGAGGGTCTCCGTGCCACGGAGGTCGCCGTGGTTACCAGTGGCTGCTGAGGTGCATTAACAGTAGCATACAGTCTAAGAAGTGACGTTTCCAGCGGAAAACTGCTTATTGGACCTTTAAAAAGCTGTGCTGTTCTTTATGAATGTATGGAATGTAATATAATCAGAAAAAACATAACACAACAATAACAATAACATAACAATAACATAAACTCAAAGCTCTTGTGTTATTCTGACCCAAACACGCACTACAGACAGAAATACATACACACTGCTCACATACAAGACACCAAGCGGGCCGCATCGAAGGCACTGAGGTGTTATTTAACACATGCTGGTAAGGGGTTTTTATGAGCCGTTAATGGAGTGGTAGGAGTGATGCATCGCCTCCCTGCAGGACAAATAGCTGTCAGCACACTAGAGGCCGCATGAATCACCTGCCCTGACACTGTATGGCTGTTCAGCTGTTGAGCTGTGGGCCTGTTTGCCTGTTGGCCTGCGTGGGTGGGAAGGATCTGGGATGTCTACGGGCCACGGAAGGAAATGTAAACCTAAAATGTATAAGACTTATAATGATGCATGTAGGGTGTATTGTGTAATTGGTAGCGCATTATGTATTTAATACAGATAAGGGTGGAGCCGGATGCACAAGTGAAATGAAACCCAACCGTTCTGCCGTATGCTGTATTTATTAAGGTCTAGTTTAAAATACTCGAAAAGCGAATCATTTTGCGGTCTCAATTTCAGTGCATCGTTACGCCCCTGGTGATCGCTGCGGCTACGCAAAATAAAAAAAACACACTTTGCTGTACTTGATATACAAAGGATCGAGTGCGAGCCAGGAAGTGGTTTCTTGTGGATCCATGATCCGCAGCTGTGTGTGTGTGTGTGTGTGTGTGTGTGTCTGTGTGTGTGTGTGTCTGTGTGTGTGTGTGTGTATGCGTGCATCTCCCCATACGGTATGAATAATGAATGTGATTACAGGATGTCACAGCTGTTTTGGTGCACAGGGAAAGGCTTCACTTTCACAAACAGACTGGGTTAAGCAGCCTGTTCTGCATGCTAAACGATCTATTCACTGTATAACACTGTATAACACTGTGTAATACTGTATAACACTGTATAACTGAAATTCTAATGGAAAACTTTCTCCGTGCTATTTTTAAGATCTAGGGGCAGCTGAGTTGACTATGTCATGTCACCAGAAATTAAGACTGAAGATGTTCAGGAAAGGAGTCCCAGAGGTAATTGAATGATTCTGAACAATCTGTGTTTAATTACTATTTTTGTCTAGTTTTATTATTGTCAATAATCTGCCCGAACAAAAACAATTGGCATGGGTCAGAACCCTTGGAATAGAAGGAATTCCCAGAACAATAACGTTTTAAATATTATGTGGGTCTACAAAACTCAAACTTCCGGTTGTTAATACGATACTAATAAGCAAACACAAATAGACAGGAATACACATATCATCTTGACTAGGCTAAAGATACTGTATAGCACTAGCCAAAGCAGCATCAATACAGTAGCTTTAGCATTTTCACTTGCAGCTACTGTATCTACTGTAGTATTGCCAAAGACAGTTAAAACGTGGGGGAAAAAAGACCTAAACAGATTTCCCAGCGAAGAACGATACTGTTCAAACCATTGTTAGGCTCATCATAAAATATTTCGGAGAAATCAAGCAAAAATAAAAATGCTGTAGAGCATCTCTCAGAGGAAGCTGATATCAAATGACTGCCCTCGATGCCTGAATGTGCGGGACACTGGTTTGTGTGATACGGGCCGGGAGGCGGTCCTACCTCAGCGATTCTGAGAATGGAGTCTCCGTTAATGTCAAAGGTCGGTGAGTAGGTGATGCACAGCAGGACCTGAACATACGGTGAGAACGGACGGAGAAACAAGTGTGCGTTAGAACATCTGTCCTCCCCTGTACAATGCGTCATCGAAATAAACACGGTTTACCCACAGTATAATTGAGCACTTGACACCTAACCTAACGTGTGGGCGAAAGGTGACGCTCTGTGTCTACAGTATGTAGTTCGACCTAGCCACTGTTGTCACACCTAGACACCTGATCATAACAATATCCAGAGCTGCAAATGGAACGTTTTGAATGGGGAGTAGGAGTAATTATTGTATTACATAAGTCAGTAAGTATTTATATGCAAACTTCGAGATTGTTGCTTTAATAACGCAGTACAGGGTGTCGCCTATGTTAAAGGGACAGTTCGACACAAAAATGTTTATGATAATTTTGTCCAAGCTGGTTGAACTCTGCTAAAGTCATCTCACTAAGTCACTTGAACAAAATGAGGATACATTCTAGCTAAATACACTGGTGGCCCTGCTGGAATCCTGTGAAAGGGTCCACACCTTCATGACTTCCACCTGGAGGTCTTCGTGGAGACAGGGTGTGACTCTGACGGCCTCCAACATCTGGCTCAGCAGCTGTTTGTCCAGGACCTCCACCTCCACACCTCCAACACCACCCACAAAGCGGTCTTCGCACAACAGCTTCTGGTGGTCACAGGACAGAAGGTGGACAAGAGGTTTAGCCCAACCTTTGTTCGAATAAATTGTTAGCATCTCTTGGCTGCAACCGACCATATTATCTGATTCATTTTTCTTTGTTTTTTTTTTTTGCTTCAGAAAGATTTCTGAACGGTAACCAACTCTTCATTTTTGGTTAAAATCCAGCAGCCATTTTGCATTTTAACTACATTCTTTCAGATTATTCCTTTCTCTTTTTGACTTTGAAAAGAAAAAAATGTGTATTTTCCAACTTATACCACTATGTGGGCTGCATGTGGACAACAAAAACTCAAATATAGAGAGAAAAACGTGATGATGATGATAATAATAGAGACACTGATCTCTGAGGGTCAACGATGACGCGTCATTTCATCTTCAGACGGCTTTTATTACAGAAACCAGCAGAGAAGAGGCTGAAAACTGCAACCTCGTGCAATCTGAGGAGTGCAGTTGTCATTACAAACCAGTGTCGACTTCTGCTGGAATGACTGGTGTGACCCCACCCCATTAAACCAGGAGTTGTCCCCCCCCAAAAAAAGTGTTTCATAGCAACCCCCACCACCCCTTACTTAATGCACACACACACACACAAACACGGGTTAGGATAACTACGCCACTGAAGGTGTATATGCTCATGTTATTAAGAGGTAACAGAATAATAATAATAATTTCATTTGATCCCCAGACCACAGAAGAGTGTCGTGCGGATGCTGCCGTCGAGCTGTACCTGCATGCCGGTGAGCGCTGTCTGGCCCAGCTTGGCATTCTTGGACTCCAGGGCCATCTGGAGGGGCAGTAGACAGCGTTCTCTGCCAACAGCACACACACACACACACAATTTTTTATCCAAAGCGACTTAAAATCACATGCTGCTATTACATGGAGCAGGTAGGGGTTAGGCATCTTGCTCAAGGATG
>JAOEHI010003639.1:0-10613 GCA_025447815.1 Percopsis transmontana
ACTGAACTAGTTAATTTTAAAATGTGTGAACTGAACTTTGAACTAGTTCATGTAGAAAATGAACTTTCCCATCACTGCCAGTATGACCTTTGACCTAATCACATGTGTTAAAAGTCTTGGCCCCATCTCTAGGAGGCCGGACTTTTCTCATGCAGACTCTGTATGTGAACCTTGTCTCCATTTCTTGCAAGAAATTACTATTAAATTACAAAGACCATATTTTCTCTTGTTCCAGTGTAGTATATTATTAATTTTCCATAACAACAGCATACTGATTTGATATGTCTTCCCCTTTGCCTTAATCACCACCTTTACATTGTGTATTCATATATCATCACTGAAGCAGACACACCTGCAGGAAAAACACAGACAGACTAAACAGATGGAGGGGTGAAGGGAGAGAGGCCGCTGGCTAGGATGGAGGAGTAGAGACTGAGGGCGTGACACAAAAGGAAGAAATGGCAAGCAATCCAAAAGAAAGCACGAGATACACTCAAGGACTGCACTTTGGAAAAAGTCATGCAAGAGGTAAATGTCAAGCCTATGGGGGAAAATGTAAAACATGGCAAGATTAATTATTTTGCAAATAAATATTAAAGTAAACCTGATTCTTTTTAGCCTGATACTTATATTTACACATTTTAGTTTAAGTTAGTGCTGCTGTCAAGTTGTAGGATTACAATAGAACTAGCTATAAATGGGTCCCCTTGTATTAGGAATAAATACAGAGGAAAGAAAAGAAAAACAGTCACATTTAGGATTTGAACTCTTCATCAATTTACACATTGAGCTATCTGTAATAGGCCTCTAGAATACTCGATTTAGTATATAATTATAACTTAAAGAGAACATAGTTTACATTTGTATTAATTAGTAGGCCTATGTCTTTATATGGGAGAAAAAACAGGTGCCAGATGCCACTGCTTTCTGTGTATACAGTAGGCCTACGTACGCATGAAAAGCTGAATTGCTGAAATGTGACCAATGTGATTAATATGAGAGAGAGAGAGAGAGAGAGAATTTTTGAAAATATTAAAACCACGGCCAACAATCTAGTTCACCCTGTGTCTTAAGCCAACATTAAAATATAATCGCAAGCGGCGATTCGCCGGGTTCGAACCCTTTTTCCTCAAGATCGACTTCAAAGTAGTTTCACACATGTGGTTCAACATTGTTATAAAAGATATCCTGCAAGTTTTGTAACGATTGGACAAACATTGTCTGATCTATAGTTCGATTTGTGTCATTCTACTTCCAGTTATTGTGCATTTAAAGCGCCCCCTAGTGGTCAATTTGAATGAGACTTCCCGTGTGTGTGAGGTCATTATGTAGAAATTTCCTGGATGTTTTGTTTAGATTGGACAAACGTTTAGTCATTTATAGCCCGATTTGCTCTATATCACCTGCAATTTGTTTGCATTCATAGCGCCCCCTGGTGTTCAATTTCAATGAAACTTTCAGGGCGTGGTTCCGTTACTAATGAGGAAATATCCCGAGAGATTTGTGATGATTGGAGAATGAATATGTGATTTATAGTCAAATTTATGTAATGCCATTCACCTATCTTTCCCTTGTAGCGCCCCCTAGTGGTGTACCTACCTACCTATCTGGGGTACCTATCTGAACATATCCTGGGAGATTTGTGATGATTGGCCGTACGGTTGCTGATTCGTGTTAATTTATGCCCAGAGCCACACCCCTTTCAAAGTTCATTGGTCAATAACTTGAAAAGTAATTTAGATATCGACATGCTTTATACAACTTTGAATAAGCATGATCCAATGATGATTCACTGAAACTTTGTTGGCAATCACAGCTACGGTATAGGAGAAGAGGTCAAAAATGTGTTTTTCAATAAATTCAAAATGGCCGAAGAATTTTTCAGGCGGACCTTAATGGCTTTTTTGTAGAGCATATTGAGATACACCTGTGTGAGAAGTTTCAAGTCACAATCTTACAGTGTGAGGGGCGTGGCCTTTTAAAGTTTGCATTTTGAAGCCTTAATTACAGCGCCACCATGTGGCCGATTGGGTTCATATTTCTTTGAAAGCACATGCAAACCATTTCCAGTTATTCCCCCATGTTTCCAGCTTATTCCAGCTCACGGGAATTTGAGCCAGAGTGGCAGACAACAAATAATAATAATAACTAAAACAGACAAACTCAATAGGGT
The DNA here is from genome assembly GCA_025447815.1 of Percopsis transmontana. Taxonomy (NCBI): domain Eukaryota; kingdom Metazoa; phylum Chordata; class Actinopteri; order Percopsiformes; family Percopsidae; genus Percopsis; species Percopsis transmontana. Next base: position 2,174 of record JAOEHI010003639.1, read on the forward strand.
TCTACCGCTTCGCGGTTCGAACCCTAATAACAACGTTAAATCATTAATGAAACCTACATTGATCATTCAAACTCAAACTCAAAACAGCTACGGTACAGTGAAGTGGGAATTAAATGCCGGCTTTGTGGGAATTTATACACGAGGCCCTCTAGCGTTCAATAAGCGCTACTACATCTTGTGCCATGTCATCGTCCTGACGCACCACAATCCGGCACTGCGAATTAGCTGCCTTGGCACCACCGACATTTTAAATCGCTACGTCTGTAATGGAACTACCAGGCAACCCGTCCCCCACTTCTCCTCTCTGTCCCCCAAGAAGAGATAATAGAACTAGTATTGAGATACTAGCTATTTTAACACTTCTCACTCTCCTTTAAAATGCTATTCAATGAACTATAATTTGGACCTTCATAAACCCAAATCTTAAATTTACTTATGCGTGTCTTCATTAGACCTAAACAAATGTATTGCTAGCGTTAGGGTTATTATTTGCAATGTAACTGATTTTCTGTATATATAATAACGTGATAGAAAGCACGGCTTACAGATTTTTCTTATTGTAAAACACAAAGACATGTCTGATTATACTGCAAGTTCTCCTTGTTAGGATAGGAGATGTATCATATTGAAGGCTTTAAAACAGTTTCTCATGGAGTTGTATTAATCCCTTTGAGAAGAATCAGAATAAGTATCTCAATATTAAAGCTATCAGTGAGGTTATGCTACACACCAGTATACTGTATACGGGTAACAACATTTTTAACAACATGAGTTGAACAAGTAAACCTGTCCTTTAAGGGCTAAAGTGACGTCCCTAAATCACATCATAGTTAGAAGTGGTCTTGCCACTTCTAAAAGGGTTATGAGAAATTAGAATGATGAATTCTGCTGTAATGAAAAGCATGTAATCTCTAATCATGTCTGTGAACTGTGATTTGCTGGCTACAATATATTACTCTTCCCCACTCTGTGTTCCCTGTAGGGAGACAAAATCTGATGTAATTTGGCAGACATACTCCTTAGCATTTTAACCTTTCTAGTGATGGTATCGGATTAACCATATACAAACTTAAGACCAATCCGTGCTGAATCAAGAAACATATTTATTAATAACAATGCAATAATTACAATGTGGCCACAAGGGAGAAGACGTTAGGTTCGCATTTAGCAATGCTCCACCAAACCGCATTCTGGAGAACAATAGGAGACGCCATCTTAAATAGGTTTAAGATTCAAAAGAATCGGGGATGGTCAGTCACAGGTAAGGTGGGCATTCATTGGTTGGAGGTGTGGCCACTAAGGTTTGGTGGGGGAGAGGACTAGACACACCTCTAGGGAGAGACAATGACTTTTAGCTGGAGTAGGCTAGCCAAACAAATGTTGATTTATAATGCATAGAAGAGAGCAGCCAACGTGTTTTCATTAGCTCAGCATGATTACAGGAAAAGGCAGACAATGGGTTTACAAATTCACATATAGATAACAATTCACATATGGATGCCAGACTGAATTCTGCCATTGAGTCGGGAGTAGTTTTTGTGCTTCTGTCATGCAAAAACATACATTCCTGGCTTTGTCTTGCTATTTTACTCAAATATTAAATAATATTAAAATTCTAATTCCTTCACTAGTGCCAAGCATAATTTGTATTCATAAATGGAAAGTTAAGTATAAAAAAAATTGTAATTATGATTAATAATAATGTTAGGATTAATAGTAATGTTCTTGTTAAAAATTAAAATTGTACATGTATATACCTTTGCATCTATGAATGTATTTATTCTACCTACCTGCCCTACACTAGATTGCAACTTACCATTTCTATAAACAGTCTGATCTGTTGCAATAGGATGAACCTTCACTTCATCATATACAGTGTCAGTCTGCTGTTTATCTGGAAGGAAGAGTGGAATTGGTTTATATTGCATGTCAATATGAATGGATGAATATGAACTATAATACATTTACACTGATTACAACAATCTGCAACTGAAAAAGTCATGAAAACTTATTCTCCTTTTGATTATGATATCACATTCATTAAGATGTCACATTCATATTATATACCTGTAAAATACTTGTATATGATGTAAGGTCAGAACATAAAAAACAAATCATCATTAAGCTTGAAGGTAGTGCATATGACCCCCTTATAAAGACTAAAACTTACCTTTAGGTGGTTGATTTTTTGAAGATTTAAATACAACTGATGCATAGCTGACAACCTCTTCCATCTTCCAACTCGTCAAAGCGTGTTGACCTTAGCAGTGTGATAGTTCATAATGAAAGGTGGCATGATAAAAGCCAGTTTTAAGGGTGGAGAGGAGACATGATAACATGATTCTTCATTTATTAGCTATACACACACCTCATGTTTCCATAATACAAAATTTGCCTATAACCACATTGGTGACACTGTTGCACAGTACATTAGGGTAGCCATATTAGCATAATTGTAGGTACCACTGCAATGTAGCCTACCATAAATAGAACTATATAGTTACACCAAATATGTGTTAAGGCTGTTTTGCCTTTTACTGTTTTGATGACCGATGGCTTGATGACATAAAGGTTTTTTGTTTTTGTATTTGAATGCTAGCCCACTAATAATGTACATTGTTATTACATAAGTCTACATTGGTTTTGCATTTATCAAAGGGTGCCCATAACTGTGACATTTATAACTGTAAAGCCAATGGATGATTATTTGTATACCAAATATCAGGTGCTATACAGTAGTTCCAAGTTCACATTGTACACCCACACACAACAAAGACTGTTTTAGTTTTGTCTTTTATATTATTTAACTTTTTTATTGATATTTATTTTTGCGATTTTTTTAAAAATTTTGATTTATATCCATCTGCTTTTTTTTAATGAATTTCTGTGATGTTTTTTTGTGTAACTTCATTTTGAAAAGTGATCTATGAATAAAATGTATTATTTTAATAATTAATTAAATGGAAAATGTAGTTTTGTGATATCTTAATATACAGTATATTTATATAGGGGCATATTGTATTATTGTATGATCTACATATTTGCACGAGTTTTGTCATGACACCATCACCAGTGACATTGAAAAAGGGCTATCCACCAGGGGGTGGTGAAGTGTACACATTTTATTAATGTCATCACATCATGAGTTTTATTCAAAATGTTGAATCCTTCTTGAGAATTATAAATTATTTGAGTTGAATAAATAAGTTATGTTATGATATATACCCCCGTTTTGGAGTAGCTGGCAATACTAATTATTCATGTTAGCATGAAATAATGGGCATTATGTGAAACTGTGAACTATTACGTAAACTATTATTGAGTTTTGCATTTCAATTGTCTGTTGTTTAATTTTTTCATTTTCTCTGGATTAAGTTTTTACTTTATGAATTATTAACAAACCAAAACTAGTAGCTAGCTATCTTTTTTAACAATTAAAGAAACGATTCAACACCTGCTGTGTTAGGTTGTACTAGCTTAACCTTTACTTAACTGCCATCCTATGCGACATTTCAGATTATTGCCTAAAGGCAATCCTACTACATCTCCCCTTACCTATTCAATACAATAATTATTCTCTGTTAAGTATTAAACAAGCCAGTAACCTTGGAACATAACCATCATATAAACACGCTTGTAAAGATTTACAGAACATAGACTGCTCAAAAAAATTTAGGGAACACTGAAATCACACATTGTTACAACTTGTAAAATAACACATTTTCATTGAGTGCATACTGTACAGCCCCCTACACATTTATTTTACATATGGGGTGGTCAGGTCCACTGTGTGTGTGTGTCTAAATATTTACAGCATGTTTCATAGATTGAACATTACATTCTCCACTATTTTATAGGCAATATTTCCAAATGTCCCAAGCATAGATTTTTTTTAAACAAAAGTCACATTTTATCACAAAGAACGAAAAGCACTTTTATTGATAAATGTGATCTAGCAGTGGTAAATGGCAATTATTAACCAATTATGCTGTATAAATTGCTTGTAATTGAGATAAAGTTAACATCTGTTAAGTATTTTTACATAAATTGTTATGGTTGTATTCTTTTAAAAACCCAATAGATAGATACTTTATTGATCCCGTAGGAAATTCCATTATCCAGTAGCAGCATGCAAACATACATTAGAAAAACACAGTATACATATGTTAAAATTGACCTGAGATACATCTGAATTTAGAAATGCACAGAGAAATTAAACATTTGTAGCAAAGTTAAACATTTGCAGAGAATATACACATTTGCATAGGATTTAAATACCTGTATGTACAGATAAATAAAAAATGTGCAGAAGAGTTAAACTCTAAAAGTTAAAAATGTGCAGGGGAATTAAACATTTGCATAGAGAATAAATGTCGAACTGTGTTAAGAAGTTAACCCTCGCTAAACATGAATACATAAACTATACAAGTAGAAAGTAACTGTAGAAATAAAAATGTATATACAAATAGAAAACTATATTAAAAAGACAAAGTCTCCTTTGTCCTGGAGGTGTTCAGCTGCATGATGATTGGACCTGCACCACCTCACGAAGTCCTCAACCAGGCTCCTGTACTCCCCCTCCCGTCCATCCTTGATACAGCCAACTATCGCAGTGTCATCTGAGTATCTCTGCATGTGGCAGAGCCCAGAGTTGTACTGTAACTCGGATGTGTACAAGGTGAAGAGGACGGGAGAGAGCATGGTCCCCTGTGGTGCTCCGGTGCTGCTGACCACAGTGTCCGACATGCAGTCCTTCATTCTGACATACTGTGGTCTCTCTGTGAGGTAGTCTGTAATCCATCTCACCAGATGTGAGTCCACCCTCATCTCTGTCAGCTTGTCTCTCAGCAGGAGGGGCCGGATGGTGTGGGAGGTGCTGGAAAAATAAAAAAACACGATTCTCACAGTACCACTCTTCTTGTCCAGATGAGAGTAAGTCCTGTGTAGCAGAAGGCATCCTCCACTCTCACCTTCTCCTGGCATCCAAACTGCAGTGGATCCTCTGCAGGGTGGACCTGGGGTCTGAGGAGATGGAGATTAGATCACAACCTTGAGTTGTGACGCACAAGCTGTAAGGGAACAGCTACAACCCTAATCTACCAGTCTAGCCCAAACACTAAATGCCAGGCCGACCCACATGACAGAGAGTCAAGTATTTCTACAATGATAACAAAAACACTAGAAACAGGTGAAGGGAGAGACCATTTTCTGCCACCATATTAGGGAAGCACCGTACAGTTTTAATTGGAACCACAACATCCATACAGAAGTTCAGGTAGTCAGTAGTGCAGTGGGTGACTCCCTCGATGTCCTCACCATGTGGTTCCTGCAGGACGTTCCAGTCAGCAGATTCAAAGCAGTCCCTCAGAGCCTCCTCTGCCCCAGGAGACAATTTCCTGAAGGAGAGTGTGGTTGTGGACTGTCTCTGGATCTTTGGCTTGTAGTGTGGTGTTAGCAGGACCAGGTTATGATCAGACTTTCCCAGTGGGGGCAGGGGATTGGCAGTGTATGCTCCCTTCACGTTTGCATACAGGAGGTCTAGAGTCCTATTCTTCCTGGTGGGGCAGCTTACAAACTGGTGAAAGTCAGACTTAAGTCTGGCTTTAGTCTGAATTAACTGGATCAGCTCAACACACGTTTAACGGCAAAGGAAAGGAGATATACAAGAAAGCATGCAGCCTTGTTCGAAAAACAAAAGGGAGAAAGAATCTGTTTAAAGCAGATTGGGGAGCATACATGCTCTGGAGAGAGGAGGCAGAATCTAGGGACAGAAAACACAAAGAGGGTTGGAAAACCTGGTGCCTCCCGCATGTTTGTGGGATAAGGAGGGCTGCTGTTGCTTCTATTTCTCTTTCTCCTGCCCAGTCTGAGGTGTTTCAGGGGGATGTTAGCCCGCATGTGGCTTTGGCAAAACCAGCAGATTGGAAATGGAAGGAGATGAGGAGATGGATGGACATCTGGAAGTTGCTTGACTACAGACCTGTGGATGGGGACCCGAGAATACTGTACAGCGAGGAGGGTGATGTATACAAAACTAATGTGACATGCACCGCACTAGTTAAGAGAACTGTGCTAAGAGAACTATGAGCTTATCCCAACTAAAATGAGAAGGGAGACAGGTCTGTTCTAGACTCATGATTGTTAAGAAAACCAGTGTGAGTTTAATGTCTGATTGGGTTTGGCTACAGCTGTTTTTATATGTGCAATTGTTTAAATTCTACATTAGACGTCTCAATGTTCTCTTTGAGGAGGATATTTTTACCGCTGGGATTGCAAATCTCTGTCTGCCGTTTTGTGAAGTCTTTGACCCAGATGTGGGGAACCCTAGGGGTTACAGAGACTCGCGGACAGTAAGCTGTCCGGCTGGAGATGCCTCAAAGAGTTTACAAGGGCAAACAGAGAGCAGTGTATGCAATCCCAAAAGTTTCTTAAATTTGGAATTTGGTAGAGAAGCAGCGAGGCTGCTAAGACCCTAGAATTGAAATTTTAATACAGACGCACCTTCATGGGAATGGGAGTCACCTATTATAATATGAAAATATATGAGAATTATATTATTTTATATATATTTTTTATTTTTTATTTTATATACCCTAGAATTGAAATTTTAATACAGACGCACCTTCATGTTCTGCATTTGTTAATATCTAGAAGTAGGGGAATAGTTTATACTAGCGTGCCGGGCCTGAGACCCGGAGAAGGTGATGTGTGAAACACGTTTTTGTGTGTTTAAAGAACACTAGAACGCAACTAGATAAGTGGATTTTTTAAATTATGGTCGGGCATGGGCAAATATTAACAGAGACAATGTGTTTAGCGTGTGGGGATTTAGGAAAAAAAAAGGTTATAATATTTGAGAAGTTCGCTCCTATTTGATAGATTAAATAAATGCAATCTTTTGTAATAATATGACTGACTGGACGATGAACTGGCCTATAAAGAAAGGCAGTTTTGTTGGTTAATGGCAATATTGGCATAAAAATTGGATGAGCTGTGATTCCACAATGACTTTGCATGTACAAGAAATATTCAGACGATTTAGGACAGCGTAGGGACGTTGTTTTCATAAGGCCGGAGGGCAGCTCACATATTGAAACCCATTCCCTTTCAAATATCTTACTAACCAACTCAACAGTAAGATTTAAAAGGATCTAGGGGTAGATTCAATACGGGCAAATTCATACGCAAAATATTTTCCCTTCCATCTCCCCCCTTTCTGAAGAAGTTGGAGGCTCTCTCTCTCTCACTGATAACATTTTTTTCCGGAAAGCCCATGTTTTCAAAGCCCCGCCCTCACCAGCGGAGGAGAAACATGGTAGTAAGGAGTGAACAAATGAAGGATGAACCAGAGGAGACGGCATTGATAGGTCCAAAGAAGAACCAGCTCAGAGATGTGTCAACAAGCTATGGGAAAAGCTGAAGGAGAAAGCCACCCCCATCCCCAGAAAGACAGAGGTGAGGCATCTCATATTACAACACATTTCTTCAGCTGTCAGAAACGTAACCATGGAAAACCTAAGGCACCCACATCAAAACGCTAAATGAGGACATCTTGAGGCTACAGCATCCAAAGGAGATGAACTGAAATGCCATACGACAAGTAGGCAAATAAAGCGTGAAACCCAGAATAAATATGACAGACTGCTGTGTTGGAAAAACATAATTGGCTGTGTAAATGCCAGTAAATGTAATGAATGTAACACCCTTTTCTAAGAACCAATATCTCGTATCAGAGATAATATTTTAACATCTCATCTTGATGAACCCAGCATCCCTCCCCTCCAACTTCAATGTAAAACTGTAGTCACTATGGATAATTCCACAAATTAACCCCAGTGATCTTGAGTAAATCAAATTTGCTATAGTGTTCTACTTCTCTTGAAACTATGACCACACAAGTGTGTAAGTTTCACATAGGCAGTGCCTATCACATGATCTATTGAACTTTTAATATGGTGTATGTCTTCCCCATTTCAATCAATCATGGTATTATTACAAAAAAGTAATATAGATCCGATCATTGTTAGCAATTATAGGTCAATCTCTAAACTTCCTTTACTCAACAAGATACTTGAAAAGGTCATATACAAAAATTCCATAGTTACCTATCGTTCTAAAATATGTATTAGGTGCACCAATCTGGCTTTTGAACTAACCAACCACAGTACAAAACCCCTGATCAAGCAGTAAATGGTTTTAAACAAAGTCTGTAAAACATTCATTTTACATTTACATTTGATCATTTATCCAAAGTGACTTACTTTTGCTGATAAAAACAGTTAACTAATGTCAATTAGTAAAAGTAAAAGTGACGACAGCATCAGTCACTAGATAGATACAGTACTGTATGTTGCAAGTACGTTGAGATGCATTGCAATAATATATCACATTCCTTCAGCTAGTTCCTCAGCTAAAAGTAGTTATTATAATTACATAAAAA
>JAOEHI010003640.1:0-10613 GCA_025447815.1 Percopsis transmontana
ACAGCCATAATGGATGGAGAGAGAGAGGGAGAGAGAGAGGGAGAGAGAGAGAGAGAGAGAGAGAGGGAGAGAGAGAGTGAGAGAGAGGGAGAGAGAGAGAGAGAGAGGGCGGGGGAGGGAGAGAGAGAGGGAGAGAGAGAGAGAGAGGGGAGGGAGAGAGGGAGAGAGAGAGAGAGAGGGAGGGAGGGAGGGAGAGAGGGGGAGTAATATGTCTGACGGACACAAACCCTGAAGGAAGCCGAGGGACACCCCTCCCCCCCACCACCAGGAGGGTGTGCATCGCGGGGCACCCTGAGCACGCCAGCGCCACCCTGTTCTATTAGTTTTAATTAGGCCCCCATTGAGCCAGGGCCGACTGGTATTAGCCAGCCACTGAGCACACATGACCCTCGCGGTCAAGGTGGCCGGGCCTCGTGGGGGGAAGTGGGCTCCACATCAGCGTCATTACCACCTGCGTATATGCACGGTCACTCCTCTATTAGCGAGAGAGAGACACACTGCAGCATTCGTTGCACAGAATTATTCCTGCCTCATAAGGCTACTAGCTGCTAATACTACTTCTGAAAGCTAGAAAGAACTTAAAGTTACACTCGGCATTAATCATTACATAACGGAAAGAAAGCAGCAACAACCACTTGTCATCTTTGGAGGAACGGAGCCCAAACAGCAACGGGACTTTGCGTCGCGCTCGTACAATTCAGGGTGGTGAAAAATGCGTGTTTAAACATTTTAATTAAAAAACATCCGTACATGGCGATTCGAAGAATTATGGTGCCGTGTTCCGTCCCCGGCCTCCTCCTCCCCCCCCCCCTTCCTCCTTCAAGCCAAAGTAATTCTGTTGAGATGCAGCGATGCCTCCCGGTTGCTTCAAGGAGAGCGCCGAGCGCAGTATTAATCATTGTCTGTTGCTGGCCCACCTTCCCGGGGTGTTTTGCATCCCGCGACACTGCTTTCAGCGTCTACCCACCCCCCGATACTGGGGGAGAGTGACAAAGCGGTTCTCAAAAGAAGAACTGTGCCAGGCATATGGTGGGAGACACAGGCGGGTGAGGAGAGGGATGTTTGAGGGTGGGGGGTGGGGGTGAGGAGGTATTGTCAACCAAAGCCAATTCTGTGAAAAGATATAGAAAAGGAGGGAGATCATTTGCACCGCAACACCTCATATGGGGTTGTTCCGAATTTTGCCTTTACTGACCTTTAGTCCCGGAACACCCTAGGGAACTCTCTTAGTACTATTTCGTGAAAACGCTAACTTTTGCCGTGCAGGGTAAAGATGTCATCACATCGTATACGACTAAAGGCACTAATTCGTCTACACTTTTAGATACCTTTTGAAATGTAACTGAAGAATTATTGCAGTGCAGTTCAGTGTTCAGAGCTGTATCTGGTGGGGCTAAATTACTGCCGACTGTTCACAAACAAATGAGTGCCCCCGCATGTTTCTTTGTTCACGGCGGTCCGTGATTGGTTCTGACAGGTATTCTGCTGTTCGTAGAAGTAATTAGATAGCCCGGAGGATGTGAACGGAGGAGAGGCATTCCACGCCGGTTTTAGTCTAGGATTCGCTCTCCCCCTCTCCCCTCTCCCCTCTCCCCTCTCCCCTCCACATCAGGTAATTGCCAGCAGCTGCGAAGCCATTGAACCAAACCACGAAAGTGTCCACGGGCCGCTCAGGTGTACCCAAAACAAGCTGCAGCCCCTATCGACATACACCGAGGGCACCGGCGACCAAGTAAACAATACAAATTTGGTTTACTTACAGAGTCCCTAAAGGGTAGAGGAAAACAACATGCCTCCATTTATGTTGTTGGTTTTTTTGTGGGCATTCAAATGTTCTCCCAGCTTGAAAGACTAAAGTCGTCCATGCGTGCTCGTACCGCCCACGGTTTTCTCCAGGTCCAAAGTACCTTAAACAGCGATGCCTCCCCAAAGCTTCCTGGGTGCTGCCTTCTCAGTTCTTAATTCATCTTCCACTCTGTGGACTTGCCTCTGAATGCTGTCTGCATCAGTAGAGCTCCCCACTGGGCTTTAGGGTGGGCAGACGCAAGCACTCAACTCGGAGTGAGGGGTGAGGGGTGCGGGTAGGGGGGGCCAGTGGTTGGGACAAGCGTTACCTGTGGGATATTTGTTTCATATTTTTTAATTTTTAGCAAATAAAATAGGGCTTCTCATTGTCTTTGATTGTTTGTCTTAAGTTCACTCTGCCACCTCTATTAAACACACAACCGCAGCATTCAAATTCTAATTCTGGCAATTTAGATAAAGTCACGGAAGGACAGCAATGAGGCATATACACTGATTTAATAATGAACTATTTAAAAAAACAAGTTCAATGACGTGACAAATGGCAGTTCTAGTGTTAAATAACAATTAGTGGTCACGTGACTAACAAAAAATATTATGTTTTGTGGCAGTTACTAATGTCTATTCTGTTCACCAGTCAGTGAGCAAAATGGACTCCACAAAGCAAAACGTACACCCGTTCCACCCCAGCAGGGTGCAGAGGGAACAAGCACTTACCAGTACCGGGCCTGCACTGAGCCAGACGGACGTTCCCTGGGTTTTGGAAGGGTGTGGTTGGTAACAGAGGCCCAGTGCAGCCAGTGACAGAGAGGTGATCGGGGACACCCCTACCACTTTTCATACAAAGTTGTCTTCGAGATAAGCAGTGCACGGGGGGTTATGTGGGGGCTGTAACATAATTGGAGAGTGTACATTTAATTAAAACCGATCCCATAGATCTAATCTGCCTTGATGCATGAAACCTTACACACTTAGCAGCTCGGATTTGATCCAACGCTAAGGTATGTTTATAATTTGGGATTTGTTCCAGGTTAAATAAAGTTACAGTAAGACCACCTATTGCATCTTCCTTTCAATCTACTTGCAGTCGATTTAAAGTCAGGGAGGTAATCACTAGGCACTACGAGTTTGGGCTAAATCTGTCAAGCGCTTAGTGCATGGACGGCAACTAAATCTTATACTCCATGGGTAAAACACTCATTCAAACAAATTACATTTCTGTATAACTGATGAGGAAGTATTCGATTTAGTTTATAGGCACACTGGTAAAACAGAATTGAGGAAAGAAAACTGAAACGGGGCAGAAAATACTTGAAAACCAGTTAAAAGGCCCCAAGGGGGGCTTATAAAAAACTCTTACCTCACATCTCACACAAAAATCAAGATGACAAGTAAAAACAAAACTGAATTGGATGAAAGGCGCTAAACGTCAACATCACGTTCTCAAAATGACAGGAGAGGAAAACAAAATTAAGTCCCTGTCAATACCACAAATTACGCCAAGCCAGCAGAAACAGCACGGGTACTATCTCGCAATTTACGGGGAGAGATTATGTTCTCAAACACATTGAGGAGAAAAAAGTCTGTTGCAATACAAAACCCTGTATAGCTAAAATGTGGTTTATAGTCTCACTACACACAAAGGTTAGGGTATTGTCTTCATGAATAGACCATTTCTTCTGCTTTAATTAGCATGGTAGTCGCACCATAATGTCACTTTTTCTCCTGACTAGAGTCATGTCTCCTATACGACGTGTACGAGAAACCATGAAAAGGCTGCAGGGAGGGTTGTCAGAGAGGGCAATATTGCGGCGGAACAACAGCAGGTCAGGTGTTTTTTGTTTGAGCGCTCCATTTTGGCATTTCTCAGCCCCCCAAAGAACACTGCCGCAATTACGCGCGACAATGGCCGCCCAAGACGCAGGTATATAGAGTCATTACTTTCCACAGCCGAAAAAGGGAGTCTCTTTTCATTTACCCTGCCTCTTTTTATTCCTCCATATATCCCACAACCCCCCACCCTGCAAATATACCCTTCAGCTAGGTTAGTGGTTTTGTAAATTCCCCTAAAAGGGTGTAAAAACAAACCTAAATACCTCAAAACCAACCTTATCTGATATTTAGTTACTATTAATGACAGACATACAAAGCTATAGTAAGATTCCAAGCCCCAGCCAGAGCACTTCGATCTACCACCTCGACTGGCACCTCTGTCGCTACTAGCTGCGCAGAAGAGTCGTGTAGCCCAGTCCTGATTCTTCCCTGTCCTGGCACAGCAATGGTGGAATGAGCTTCCTGCAGCAGTCAGAACAGCAGAGTCACTACCGATCTTCCGCAAGAGTCTTAAAACCCACTTCTTCAAAATCCATCTCGGTACCCTGGTCACCGATCTTTCTAACTCATAGCACCAATCCCACGAACACTAAAATCCCACTATAACAATCCTTGTTCTTTCCTCCAGTAAAATGATTTTTTCCCCTCCTTTCTACTTTTAGATCAGCTCTAACAATATTAAGCACTTATTAAGCCGGAATTTAGGCTGTTAGCAATTATTGACTATTTGAGGAGTGAATGATAACTTTCGATTATTGCAATTATTGACTGTTTTGTGGAGCGAATGATAACTTTCTAAAAAATGCATAAGTGAAGTAACCTTGTTACATGATGCTGTGCTTATTCTGGGAGAATGTTATTTGCTTGCAAAAACTGGTGGTTAACCAGTTGAATTGTTGACAAATGTACTAATTGTAAGTCACATTGGATAAAAGTGTCTGCTAAATGCTGTAAAAATACAAATACCATCTACAATATATATTTTTTTAATGTACAGTATGGTTTGTACGTGATCATTTACCTCTTATAGCAAATGAAAGTGGAAATTTCAGGATTGTAGCTTCAAAACTGATTTGATCCTATCTGTCTGCGTTGTCAGATGACGTGCACTTCATCTGACAACGCAGACAGACACAGTATGTTTGATCTAGAGCAGCCAGACAGGGATATTTGTGTTAGATACTGTTGATTAAGGTTGTCAGTTTATTATTCATATTATACACTTTTTGTAATACTGTGAACGTACAATACAGTTTATTACAGTACAGTATATTACAGATTTTGTTTATATTGTATTATTATTGCATAGTACACTGCAATTCTGCATTATATATACAAATTGATAGGTACAGTAACCTAATTGGATTTGATGAAGGACCTCATTTGGTTGGCCAGGTGTGCGTATAGCCTCAGCTCACTTCCGGGTTTGGTGGGAAACAGGTGGCAAGAAAAGAGATGACCAATGAGTGGCAAACGCAAGAGCACATGGCAGCAGGCCAAATGTTGCAAGAGAAGGCCTTACTTAAACCCAAGGATCTCTGAGGGGAGAGATCGTTTTTGAGATCCCAATCTGTTAGGGAAGTTCAACTTTGTGTATTTGGGATGCATTTCTTTTGGAGGTGTGTGTGTGGCTGCGTGGACCAACACTTTAGGTGAGATTAATCTCTTTGTTTTGTGTTGCTGTAAGACTTTATTTTTTATATTTAACTTATGGGCAGTAGAGAAATAGTCCCTGACGAGATTGATTGCGGTTGCAGTGCGGTGTATTTATGGCTCTAAGTGCATAAACTATACATTTTGGACTGTCCTCCTAGCTTAATCCTGCATGCCATCTTAACCACATCTCATCTCTGCTTCTCAGTGCATTGTTGTTAATTAAATCTCACTTGGATGCTATTTAGACTGGCTTTCAAATAAGTCGGTAATTGTATTGTGTGTCTGGTGCTGCATTTGGTGCACGTTGAATCAATATCTTGAACAGACAGTCAGACAAGGCTGCTCAGCTGTGCTGTCAAACCTTCTGTCACTATTTTTACCCCTTCTAGGGACCCTGACACTCTCAAGGTCAAAGATTGGATGGTCGTCTGGGGTCAACATGTGTCTGGGCAGAGGCATTCATCTACCACTAGGAGGTAGTTTGACGTCTGCTTAAAGAAAAATGAGATCTGCGGGGAATGGTAAACCCTCCCCGGGGATTGAGCATTTGTGTGACAGACAATCCTTTTGGTGTAGAGGTAGAGAAATCCTGACCAGACAATCTGTTGATAAAATCATAAATGGCTCAAAACCAGCAGCTATTAACAAGCTATGTACGTTTAAAGCCAGTGATACAATTTACCTGAGTGATTTTTTTTGTGTGTGTTTAAATGAACAGTGTAATTAGACTCAAACTGCTAACACAATTGCGACACCGTTCTTTTAACCAAACAATACCTTAATGATTGGCGGACTTTTTTTTTTTGTCGCCTCCGTCCTCTCTGAGCCATGACAATATGAATAATCACATTTTATTATGGACTCCTTATGAGGGGGTGAATAATTGTTTCCTCTAGCGCGCGTGCTGTGAGGAAAATATTAGCTTGTTGTCGCTTTTCAGCGGCCGAACTTTTGATTGGTAGCCGCTACCTGGAGGCAGGACACGGCTTGTTGGATCTGGACGGTAATTGTGCAGTCTCTTAAAACAATCTCCCTAATTATTTAAGGCACATTTAAGGCATTCGGCTGATGCTTGTGAATAAATACGCATTCGATGAGAATTCAAGGGGATAAATACAGTAAATGTTAGACCTGCTCTTCATAGTGCCCTAATGATAATAGACCTTGCTTGTTCAGCAACTTAAACTGACTTCAAACCGAATACCAAATACTAAGATGTGTGAATTAAAATTTTCTCTATTTAGAGACTAGACAGGAAGAAAGTGTACCTCTCTTTGGTAGCACTTCCATCTCACTGTGGGTCTATTCTGTGGCCTTAGCGAAGCGGCGTTGATGATTTAAAAAAATGGTTTAATTGAGAATGAATTTAACAAACAGATACCAGTTTAGTGGTTTCGACAGACTGTGGAAGAACCTTGATAGTAGGCCTACATATGGAGACGAAGACTGTTGGTGTGTTTTTGTTTTGGTTTAGGCTTTCTAGTGAGGTGCTCAAGATGCAGAGCACATATGGACTAAAACGATGCGCTCATGCTCTAACATTATGTTACAACATGGGTGGATTACAACAGTTTTGTTTTAGACAGGGATTCCTTTGTTTGCTACATGAAATCCAACTCTCCTGAAGCTTAAATTCAAGTCTTTTCTGTTTAATCAAAGGAATTTGGCAGCGATACATATTGGCAAGGTACATATTGTGGTTTGACCACGACGGCATTAGGTCCCTTTAAACCCTTTAAAATTCGGAGACACCGTTTTTCTCACACAAGTCCTCAACTGACGGCAATCAGAAACACTAGTTGTTGAGCGGCGATGCTGTCAGGGCGTGTTGCTTGGTCGAGTGGACTCAAGAGCCCTGGCAACCTGTCTCGTGACACTCTGTTAGTCATTGCCGGCACTGAGAGACTTCTCTGTGGTGCACACAGGCACACATTTACAACCGGGCGTCTTTTTACGAACTTTCACGCGCATTGTTCCGCTGTCTCCCGCTCTCTAGCTTTCACTTTTCTCTTCTCTGCAAATGTCTCACTCTCACTTTCCCGCTCCATTCTAACATTCAAAACCCATGGAGCCGTGCAGCGCGGAAAAACTGTTCCTATCAATTACTATCAATCTCGCCCGGCCAATTACAACCCAATGACACCATTATCATTTCAAAAACAGAGAGAGAGAGGGAGAGGGAGAGAGAGAGTGAGTTCCAGCCTGTAATTAGTGGTCCTAACTGGAAGAGAGAACATGGGGACACATGGCTTCGGCATCTGTGGGTCGTACGCACACACACCACACACACACACACACCACACACACACTTGCCCCGTTGGTGTCTAGGGGTCCGGTGTTGTCAGGCGGTCTCTGGGCCAGTGGCCAGCTCCTCTGTCCCTGTCATGCGGACCCGTTAATGAGGGGGGCCACATATGGGCCGGGACTCTCGTTAGGCGGGCAGGAAAACACGCACGCAAGCACACGCACACACACACGCACACACACACACACACGCACACACACACACAGGTGCAGGTGAGTTCAAACAGGAAGATGGACCAGAGGCACACAAGCTGGCCGTTAGAGGAGCTACATGCTGTCACAGACACGATGCAGGCACTACCAGATGGAACACACACACACACACACACACACACACACACACACACACACACACACACCCTCTCCTGTAAGTCTCTCTCTTGTCACCCAGTGTCTTGATCTGGTGACAGACACAGTGTGGGCCTCTACTGTGAATGAATGGAATTCACAGTAGAGGCCCAGCTGCCAGCTTTCAGGATTTCTCTGCAATATTTGTATTTGATATATAATCTAGTTTTAGCATGTAAAATAAAAATGTGCATAGAAAAGATCGTTCGTGCACGCCGGGGGGAGGGGGGTGGGGGTTACGTTGAGCCCCCCTGTGCTACGAGGCTCTGGTCCTTTTTAAAAAGGAGATCTACCTGGTTCCTCCCCGGACACAGCCGACCTTTGTCCATGGCTGGTGGTGTGTGTGTGTGTGTGTGTGTGTGTGTGTGTGTGTGTGGGGAAAGGGGGGTGGCGCGGGGAAAGGGACAGGGGACGGAGCCTATCGTAGGCGGGGGGCGAGCGCTCTTTCACACGGGCCTCTCACCAGCTGTCAGCTCCGACACACCGCCTGAATGGGGCCTGTCACTCCCCCGGCGGCCCCCACGGGATCTGACTGGTCAAGAGGGAGGGAGAGAGAGGCAGCGCAGAGGAGAGAAAAGATGAGGAGAAGGGGAGAAGGGGAGCTGTGGGGAGAAACACAAAAGCCATGCTGGGATAGATGGGATATGGGGAGCGGCTGGGGGCATCTTACATCAGTGGTGCTAAAAGGGTGGGTCGGTACCCCTCAGTGGGTCACAGAATGATTTACGGGTTTTGCTCGATGACACAAAATAAATTGCAAGAAAATCTACATTTTGAGGAACAGTTTTAGTTCCAATATGTTTAGTCAAGTTTTACTATATTTAATGAAATGTGTTGGCCTTATGTTAGTATATTATTAAAATAATTTCTTAGCTTGTCACACGCTATGATGATATGCTTTGACTAGTTCCTAACCCGTTTCTGTCTTGCTCCGACCTCTACCCCCACGTTTGTCCGTATTTCCAACCTCCGCTGGGTTAGCGGTATGCTAGAAAGCTAGCCCGTCCGCGAGCCCCCATTTTAGGGTGTTTATTATCCACGCAGAGCCTCTTTACGCCTCTCTAGAGATGTCACCCTACTGTTTATCATTCCTTTTGTGTTGTAATGTCGTTATCCGGGGCCGTGGGGGGGTGCACGCGCACGCACGTTTTTGCCAACTAGAGGTTACGGCAAAGTGGGTCTCCTGTGAGAATGTTGAACCTGACCGCTTAAGAGCTAAGAGCTCCCTTCTTGTCCTTCTCTCTCATTTTTTCTTTTTCTCTGTCTCTCTCTCTCTCTCTCTCTCTCTCTCTCTCTCGCTCTCTCGTCAACATTTATTTGCAGAGGGCTGATAGAGCGACAGGTTCAGAAAGACCTGGGGTGGGTGTGGGTGTGAAGGTGGAGCTGCTATTTGCTGACACTGCTGCTGTCACATCCAACCCCCCCACCTCCCTCTCTCCCTCTCTCCCTCTGTCCACCGGTCCTACACCCTGGAATGTGAGCTGTATGTAAATGCAGGCCAGCAGAGCTCCTCGGCAAGCCACACCGCGCCCAGGCCATGATTTTCTCCGCCGGCGGGTGCCACAGATTCATGGTTGTTTCATCTTCCACTGACATTACAGCTAGTACGTTTTAGCTAACGCTAGCCTCACATTAGGACCAGACGTGGACAATATAAATATAAAGAGGATGATGATGGTGGTCGTGCACGAGGACTTGTCACACTAAACGACAACGAATGACAAAAGTACGAATAGATATTTGCTCACACCCTGGAAGGACAGTTTGGGGACCGCCCCGGTCCAGAGCAGGTGCAGGGGCATTGTTGTGGCATCATGGCAGTGTAAAAGAAGTACTGCGCTTTTTTCTGTTTTCTTTTTCTGGTTATCCTGGGTTATCCTGGCGCGTGCGTGTGTCCAAGTGTGTGTGTGTGTGTGTGTGTGTGTACTTTTGCAGTGTCTTAGCAGAAAGTCAGCCATGCAGACCATAGCTTGCCAAAACCAGGGGTGTCTTGCCTATAGGGGTCACTAGCACTTCACCAAAAGGCTGAAACGTTTGCAATTGAAAAAAGAGCGACTGGAGGAAGTGTGTGTGTGTGTGTGTGTGTGTGTGTGTGTGTGTGTGTGTGTGTGTGTTTGTGTTTGTGTGTGTGTTTGTGTGCGTGCATCTCATACGCACCCACACACCATAAATCCCTGTCGTGCGCGACCCAAACACACGCATGTCCCGGCGCTTCCCTCCGCGGCCTAACGTGCTGCATTTCTTTACACGGCGGTGCGGGGGGTGCGGGGGGGTGCGGGGGGGTGCGGGGGTGTTTAGGTGACGGCCAGCCACACCGGGGGGACGGTGTGGGGGTCTTTGGCAAGCCAAGTGCTGATTAGTGGGCACCGCATGCATGTGGCACTGCCCCCTGTGTGAACAGCGCGCACTCTCTCTCTCTCTCTCTCTCTCTCTCTCTCCCTCTCTCCCTCTCCCCCCCACCCTCCAGCCGACTGCCTGGTAGAGCAGACAGACAGGCCTTGAGCTCTCCCCCCCAACTCCCCCTTAATGCAAATGAGTTCCCTGGTCAGCCAGGCTGAAAAGGCAGGGGAGAGCAGGAGCGTATGGCCAAACAGCGGGACTCCCCGCTTGGGGGGGCGGGGGGCGCGCCGCGGGCCCCGCCGCCCCGCCCCACGACACCCCACACCCGC
>JAOEHI010003641.1:0-17397 GCA_025447815.1 Percopsis transmontana
TATTATAACTTTATATTTAACTGCCTAAATACTATCCAACTGCCATTATAAACAGGTTTCCGGGTTTGACAAAGCAAATCGAAGCTACTCTGAAAATGAAATGGACTTTAACGGATGCTGTAGTACTGTTATTTCCTCAATAACCGAGAAATAGTAGCAATACTGACATGTATGTGAAACAGCATTAGGTTGTTACCTAAAATAGTTGCAGTCTAAAAGAGTGTATTGGCTCTCCTCAGCCCACAGCGTCACTGTGAGAAGTTGAGTTCAACTCACACACATCCAGGCAGACAGCCTGGTGCATCAGTATTAGCATGGCTTAATCATCACTGGAGAGCACAGTACGAACCGGGATTCAAACCCATGAGCCGTCTGGTTACAGGCCACCCACACTAACCGCTAGGCTAACCGTCAGGGGTGAGTAACCCGAGTGTGAATACTTCCCATGAGGAAAAGCATTGTCACATTAAACTGGGCTAGTTCCGTGCTAGCTAAAAAAAAAAGAAAAAAAAAAAGGTATGAACGACGCCCATCCATCAGGCTATTGTCTAACAAACAGGACGATGTCCATGTGACAACGACCATCTTTATAGTTTGTGTGTGTGTGTGTGTGTAATATACCGCTGGTCTCTGCTGCCTGCTGGGCTTCTCTCTCCAACCTCTGACGGAGGAGTTCCTGCTGCTTGGCCAGGTACTGCTTAATAAAGCTGTTTTGGCTCATCTCCTCCCCTATCTACAACACACGCAGAGCAGGGATGCGTCAGTGCAACATGGCATCGCTGTACCAGGCCAGCGGTCGTACTGTTTGAACAACTTACCTGGGAGTTCGGCTGCAGCCCAATGTGAGTGGAAGACGACTTCTGGAGATTCTCCAACATCAGGGCCTGCGGAGAGAGGGGAAAAATAATATAAAATACGGTGTACAATGTACAATCGTTAAACATAAATAACAGTAACATCCGCAGGATATTATTAATGTGAAAAATTAATAACATCGCTAGTTGGGTTTCCTTTTACAAGGATGATTTCGCATTTGTGTTTTTTAAACTTGTTCTAAGTAGTAAAGTTAGTTGGACAAAAGTCAGGGAAGTGGTACTTATTTTATTGTATTTATTATATTACCTCTTCAGTATTATAGTGTTCAAAAGAAATGCAAATTACACAGACATTACTATCGTATGTGCTTATTGCATTTTGAAAATAACCCATTATGAACATATTTAAAAAGTATATCAAGGTCAACAATATAAATAACCATTTGGAAGATAAAGAATTAAGTCCGCATTCACCATATTTGTATAGTGTGTTTACATTAAGAGGATAGACCCCGCCTCTCTCGTTGACTAGAATGACGAGCGCGGGCCCGACGAGCAACTCATGTACAGTATGTGCCGAGTGTCGTGCCGTAATTGTTCTTTGCCTACTGTACGGTTTGTATTCGATGATAGAAAGGCAGTTAGCGGAAGCGTAACTACTGCTGGTCTCACCGAAAAATTAAATAGCCCTAAAATAATCAAAAGGAAAACAATATAATTTGTGTACCGTCTATAACAGACTAACTCGCATCATGGCCTATGTTCAGAACATGAAATTGGGCAAAAATAAAATAAAAAAGGTCCTAAAGCACGCATATACGGTTTTTTGAATGTGCTTACAGTTGCTTACAGTCCAAATCATAGGAATGGGCAACATTTCGGCGGGGGAACAATTTCGACACAGCAAGGAGCAGTAGAGCTAGGCCCTGACTTGACAGGTGCACGGTTCAACTGCGTGCAACACGGTGAGCCAATAGTTGCGAGTGAGCGCTAACTCGACCGACAATTAATTGCATTGCCAACACCGAATGGCTAATAAAACAACAACAAAAAATATCTGTGCGTAAACCAATATGTGTATTCCTGCTCCCGGTTCTGCACACGATTATGGCCTCTAACGTCAACCCCATCGCGCCCCCTGCTAAACTTGGCCGGACTCCACAGGCGCCGAAAACAGCGCTGAAACTTACCCCCTTTAGTCGCTTTATCAGTGCATTTTTCTGCCCACTTTTAGGCAGATTTCTTTTCTCCAGCGCCGCTTTCAAATCGGCAACTCGGAGCGATTGCAAGGGTTTTCCGTCAAGCGTAATATCCTCGTCCGCCATTTTGCTCGTCTAAACTCCCCAACAAGCGTCGCTACGGCTTCTCCCCCAGCGTCAGAGTTCGGCAATTTCCGGCGATCGAGAGGGATCGGCTGACATGTTTATTCTGTCAATTTTGCTTATGCCACAACCTTTCAGGTTCAAGTTGTTTTAAAAATCAAACTGACGTTTGAAACGACGTTGTAATGATTGACCCACACACTTTTTTCATTGAAAAATGTATTTGTGCATTTTGAAGGGAAATACAAGACAGAAATCAATTGTAGTGTACAGCTTCCATAATGTAGAAATTTACCAAATATGGCTGACTCAACCGAGTTGACGTAGTGTAAAAACATTCATGTACAAAAAGAAATACAGATTAATATCTTCGGACAAACTAGATTTTCTCTCCAGAAACTTGCTTGATTTTATTCACTGGGTGAAATCGTCCCTGGTTAAATATGTGCATATAGAGAATAAACACAAATTAAAGCCATGCAAACCCGAAAGCAAATAAAACACTACATTTTACAATAAATACATAGCGGTTTACTTGTGAATGCTTTTCCCGTAGTAAAAATAAAATAAAGACCTATTTTTGCACAGGCTATAGAGTCTATAGAGTAATACTGCAACACTCCAGTGGGTGGCACTCCTTATCGGATTTAATGGGAGCTTATGAGTCGAGAGTACGAGTTAAGCTTGCCTATATTTAAGATATTTTAGTGTAGCGGAGATCATCCTTTAATCCAACACGATAACAACCCCACCAGCTATGCTTTCATTACAGGTTTCTCAACATTTCTTCTGCACAGTGGACGTGGCCCTGTACTATTTTGGCACAGACTGACTAGCTATGACTGGTGACCGGTAAAAATAAGCAGAGCCATGCGATCATGGTAGACACAGATGGGAAAACAGGTGTATTAGAGGGAAACACCCGTGTTTCGCTTAACTTGGCTGCCTATATAGACAGGGCAATACTGAAGCCTGTACTGGCGAGCTTGGTTCACAACAAATGTGTGTGGTCATATTTAAGACAACCAGACTAGCTACTGTGCTAATGATATATAGTCTGTCAGGCAAGAGTAGGGTCTCTTTTCACTGTTCGTGTCTTCCATGAGCAAAAAGAAAAGGAAAGCAAGAGAAAAGGTAGCATGCAACCCAAAACCCAAAAGACAGGTGGCAACACGTTAACTTGGTCAACTGGTTTCTTATCCAGTGCCAAATCAAGACCATGGGAAAATAACAAAAATGACACCCCAATTCTCACACTACAATAATTTCTCCACCCAATCTGTCCACTTGTTCTTACAATTATGTCTCCTTCACAGTGTAGGTATGATAGACTGCATGTTTGTGGGTGAGAGATGCATTCATTAGAGGGACAGGGAACCATTTGTACTTGTAGTAGTGAGTCAAAGTTAAAAATGGAAGCCAAACAATCGTCCAGCCTCACTTTTATCAATATTTTCCAAATAAAGCATATATTAAAGAACCATAACAACTAAATCAAACTGTTTTAAAGCATACCAAGCACTCCTTTCAGATATTACATTAATGCATAAACAAATACCGGGATATAAAGCCCATTTCTATGCTGTTTTTGGGAAAGGAAATAAATAGAGACAGAAAGGATAAATGGCAATCATACGTGAAAGAAATATAGCAAAGATATAGAGAGGGAAGCTCCCAAATGGCCTGCAAGGACCCTCAACTTCACAAAGAGACTTCAAATATGAATCAATAAGTTATCAACACAAAAACAGAAGAGTGTGCCTGGCACCAAAGCACAGCTTGAAATAAACAAACCCAAAGGAAAACCAACACAAACTGCAGCATGGCTAACTGTTCCATCTGCATTTACTCTTGCTACTCTTCCTTTAAAATCCCCAAAAGGCGACGAAAGCATTCAACAAAAAAATAAGGCGTTTAAACAAAAAAAACAAAAACAAAAAAAAGATAAAATGTACATTGTGTAGTGTAAACAAGGTTTTACAAAATAAAATAATATGAAATGGTATCAGGATATTTCAGCCAGGCGCTGGAGCAGACCGGAGAAGCCGGCGGCTTGCTGCGAGAGCTCTGCGACGCGGTCCACCATTTCCTGGGTGGCCGAGACCGACGGGTAGTTTTGTGCCGCGCCCTTTGTTGCCATGACAACCGCCTTCAAGGCCTGGCAGAGTCGTGCCCCCGAGGTCGTGACCTGAGGAAAGGGGAAAAATATACATTACAATTATTTAAATAAACATTCTTTAGATTTACCTTCTGATTTAAGAGCACTAACGTGAACTAGTTTAAGCCAGATTGGTTATATACGAGTCTATCAACCTTAGCCCTGAGGTCAGGGGAGGTCAGGAGGCGGGACAGGGTGTCCCCGATGAACACCAGCTTGTGGGCGGTCACAATCAAGCTCTTCCCCCTGGCAACGAAGACGCGGGGCGGCTGGTTCCCCTGCACGCTGCTGAAGAGCACGTTGATGGAGTCTGCCAGGCAGGAGAGGTGAGCCAGACTCTGGGAGGAGTAGAAGGACAGCAGCTCCGAGTCTTCCAGGGACAGGGACAGCGGCAGGGGCGGGGACGGGCTCAGCTGGGAGGAGCGGGGGGGGGCACAAGTTTAGCATTTATATTTCACTGGTTTTCTGCACAATATAATGTCGAGGGGCAACAGGCTGTGCATTCTCCTTCATTTACGAGTCCTCCAAACCGTGATAAGCACATTTTATTAAAAGATAATAAAAATAGATAAAAAATGTAAAATGTAAAAATTAATTCATTAATTATTAAAAAAATACAAATTATTCTTTTGAAATCCCGACCACTAAAAATCCGCCCACGTCCACCCAGAGGGTCCCACCCCCTACCTTGAAAAGCACTGTTATAAACAGTGAAACATATAAACAGCGACACCCGTCAGTAGGCGTAAACATGGTTTAGATTAAGAGTCAGATGACACGGATTAGAGCCAACAAGCGGACCCAGACACGTTCAAACTGGATCTGGAGCATCACTGCCAGTCGGAATAATGAGTCAATGCACGAACACACTCGCATACGCACAAACCCTGTGTGAATCAATGCTTTATCTATTTAGACTTGTTGAGACACACACACACACGCACACACACACACGCTTTGTCTGTGTCTTAGTCTATTGTGAAAATGAGAAGAAAAAAAAACAACAACAACACAGACCTAAACAAATAAAACAACTACACCCTCGGCTCACCCTGGGCTCTGCTGTGATCATATGTCCGTTCTCAGTGGGAGCTTCGGGGGAAGGCTCTGGTTTCCCCTAGAGAGAGGAGGAGAGAGCGGAGGTCACGTTTACAGACGGGGCCTTAAAGCCAAGACAGACAGACAAACAGACAGACAGACAGACAGACAGACTGACAGACTATCAAACAAAGACAGACAGAGAGACAGACAGAGACAGACAGACTATCAAACAAAGACAGACAGACAGAGAGACAGACAGACAGACAGACAGACTATCGAACAAAGACAGACAGGAACGACACAACAGAACCAAAAAAGAGCTGAAGTCATGCAAGAGGCTTGTGAAATAAAAGATACATCACCGAAGAGGCGTCGCTGAAGCCACAGTAGCATGCAACAAATAATAGACGGGACAGTAAACGTGAGGGGGGGGGGGGGGGATGCAACATTAAATATAATGTATTCCTTACAAACGAGCACATCGGCTGTGTTAGACGAACCTGCAGCTTGACGTAGCCCACGCTGTCTCCGGCAGGGACGGGGGCGGGGCTGGGCGTCAGGCCGATGCCAGCGTACTCGTTGCTGGGATCGTCGTCTCCCTCAGCGGGGCCTGCCGCGAGCGTGACGGGGAGCTGCGGGGGCGGGAGGGGGAAGGCGGGCTGGGGCGTCGGCGGCAGGGGCCTCTCCTGGATCCAGCTGCCTTTACGAGAGCCCATGCCCCCCGCGGACGGCTTCCCGCCGTCGGGCGCCGGGAGCGCGGGCAGCGGCCGGCGGGACAGTGAGTCCTGGGACGGCAGGCGGGGGCGCCCCCCCGGCGCCGCGCCGTCCTCCCGCCACTGGGCGTCGCCCGAGCCGCCGCTGGAGACGGAGAGGCGGCGCGTGGAGGCGGAGGAGGACGAGGACGAGTGGGGCAGGGGGCCGCCATCGCCGCCGAGCGCCGGCATGTCGTAGATGCCGCCGCCGTCCCGCTCCGACCCGTCCCCAGAGCGGTCTCGGGTGTCCGGGTCCTCCGCGTCGGGGCCCCCCACAGGCTCCCCCGGGCCCGACGGCAGGCCCGGGAGGGTGGGCACGCTGTAGACGTCGTCGTCGGCGTCGCTGGCAACGGCGTCGTGCTGGAGGTCTGTTGTGGACGCATTCAGGGTGATGGTGGGGACGTCATACACCTGGTTGGACACAACAAACGACCCACACGAAGCTTAGAGAGACCAGAAGTAGCATAAAATGACCCCAAATTGCAAACCATTTTGAGATCTTTCAAATAGTAACATAACATACTCGATGTAACTCTAATGTGCCTAGGAATAGCCTCATTCATATACAGTAGAAGCTAGATACTAAACAACAAGAGATTTCAATCTTGAAATCATTGCGTGACCCTCTAAATGAATCCTCTGACCCCTCAGAGGGCCCCAACCCCCCACTTTGACAACCACAACATTAAAGTGTTAGAATGCACCAAAGGTTAAAATCAAATGAACCTCTTGGGCCCATTAAGGCACGTTTGCTTATTGGGTGCCCCACAGTCTCCTTGTAACGCCCAAGACGAGACCAGCGATAAAGCCTTGGCATGGCCCTGACAGATGGGTGTGTGTGGGAGAAAATAGCGGCGGAGCTTCAACTGGACAGACAGGCTCGTGTGGCAGACAGAGACAGGTGTGGCCACGCTCCTGGAGGGGGGAGGCAGGCCGACTGTGGAATGTGTGAGGAAAAGGGCGATGGGGATATTCAATATGCTTGTACAGGCTTGAGTTCAACTGTCCAGTCTGCCACCGTTCCCGTCGGCTTGCCGTTATGAAACCCATTTTGATTCCCAGTACTGAATGTTATGCCAAACAAGTTCCTAGTTTACACTGGAATAAATAAATAAACAAACAAATACACAATAACAGACGTGTCCATTATCTGTCAGTGAAGTAGCCTATCATAATTAGTGGTTGAATAAATTTTTTTGTGCCACATAAAGTTATTTGAATTGAGAAAGAAAATACCCAATTGGGTCACTAGCGATATGGAGCTAACCCTTTGAAGTAATTATTGCACACTTGATACATAGAAATAATACAAATATGTCTATATTAAGTTATTATTACATGTGGAGGTTTTGTTTTTTCCTTATTCCGTCTTACAACAAAGTTTACAACTTGCAAAAATTCTTTTCAGTGTATTAAAACTTGGTTCTCTCAGGGCAGGGCAAACAGGAAACGCGAAAAATTCGAGAAGGCCCTCTCGGCAGTACAGGGGACAAATGGCGTTTATCTGTACCTCTGATTCACAGTCGGCTTTCGGGGCGGCGCGGGGGGTGTTGTAGATGCTCTCGTCCTCACCGAGGACGGGGTGGGCAGGGCGCTGCCACCGGCCACTAGGGGGGGTGTCGTACACCTGCCAGGACAAAAGGGGAAGACACTTTAGAAATACGACACTTTATTCCAAAACAAAACCTGCTGCAAAAAAATCCCAGCTGACAGCAACGGCTGTCACACTAGGTCATGGGGATTCCCTTAAAAGTTATGAAGGAGATTTCAAAAGAGGTTTCTAACATCCCTGATTTGATTTACACACATTGAAGCATAACATCGATAGTTTAATAACAGGTTTCACTTTTCACTTTTCACAGCAGGCATTGTCGTAAGCACTCTTTGTAGTACTCTTTGTAGTACTCTTTGTGTTGTAAGCTATCTGATGTTCCCCTTAGGTTAAATAGCTATTCATTCTATTGTGTGTTAAAAACATATTTTTAGCACTATCCTACCACTCAGATACCTGTGGGATAGTTTTGTAGCAAGTACAGCAAAGATCGGTAGTTTGTTATTGCTAAGTACAAGAATAGGGCTGGGGGGCAGCTGTGTACATTTTCTAAATTAAACGTATTATTATTGTACGACAACGCTTTTAAAGCAAATGTTTGCAGAACTTGCCTCACTCAACAGTTTTTCATAGCACACAATTTAAGCCTTCCTCAGCTGACCTATATTTTCCTCTCGGCGACCATGGCCTTTGAGCAAGTCTACGAAAATAATGGTAAATAATTTACTTTTCAGAGAAAATGTGGCACGCTTCAATAAAACAACCGTCACAGTCACTTAGCAACGACTGGAACCTGACTGAGTGCATCTCCAAACTATGTGTTGGATACAGAAAGAAGCTATCGCCATGCAGTCTTCTGCCTTCCAACCCGCTAGAGAAGTCAAGGAAAACACTACGTTTCATGCTAAAATGATACACAGCTCCACTTCGAAGATAAATGCTGACATTACAGTTAAAGTAATTAGAGAGAGCGTAGCTCGCCACATGCTAATATTAGCAACATTGAGGCAACATGTTAACCCTCAAAGGTTCTCAGATGTGGCAGTTTGAGAGAGGAAAACGTCGCGAGAGACATCACAATGCACAGAAACAGGGTGTGCTTACGACACAGGGCGAAACTAGAACAGAAAAAGTATCAACGTTGCTTAAAGTCGGCTGGTCCATGAGCCCAAAAGAAGTGGTTCATAGCTTGTGACCTTCCTGGTACAAGCAGCGGTCTTGAGCTAATGACTTCTACTCACACTCCTACTTCTTTTTTTTTTTACTGCTTAAATGTGGCGACACACAAAAACACAACAAAAATAACAACTGTATATAAACAAACAATAGGCTAACCATCATTGAAACAATGTACGTATCATTTTTTCTATTAAAAGAACAAAATTTCCATCCGTCAAAAGGCATCTCATCAGGACTTTCTACTACCGTTACCATGAGAACCAGTGCTTTAAGGATATATGAGTGGCCTTTACCTGCTCATTCATCGGATCCTCATAATCCTGACTGTCCCCCTTGGGGGTCTGCACGCTGCTCTTTGCCTCCAGAGCACCGTTCACCCGTTCCTCTGTCGCCTGAGGAGCCCCCCGCGGCCTGTCCCCCTCCCCCGGCCGGGGGGAGGCCCCGACCGGGGGAGACTGAGGACACGCCGCAGGGAGGTGTTTCCGCGTGACGCTCCTCACCGGGGGGGCCGGCGGCGGCGGCTTGCGGGCAAAGTTCGGCGACCCGGGAACCCGGACCTGGCCGGCTCGCACCAGCATGGGGGACCCGCGGTGGGACGGGACGGGCGTAACTTTGAGCCGGGGCCCCGGCGACTGAGCGCGAGCTGGAGGAGGGGGCTGCGGGTGGGGAGTCCTGGGGGTCTGGTACACCCCGGGGGGGGCCTCCTGGCCCGCCTGGGGTGTCCCGTTGGCAGGGGTAGCGGCCACCACGCCCGTCGGGGTCTGGTACACGTCGTCACCGGCCAGCGGTGTGCCCCTGGGAAGCAGATAACAGCCGTCCGAGTGTCCCGTCGCCACGGTTTCCCTGGGGACCAGATAGGTGTTGTCCTCAGGGTCTCCGGCGGGCCTGGGGGAGAGGTACACAGCCTCTGGGCCCAGCGAGGCCCCGGGGGGGTGGGCTGAGGAACCTGGGGGCGCCGTGGGGGCCTGGTAGAGGCCGGTGGTCTCCGCACCTCGCCCCCTGAGGGAGGGGGAGCGCGGGCGGCTGGCCGCCGCCACGGCGCCCGCGTCCCAGTCGGGCCGGGGGCGGGCGCCCGAGCTGGAGCGGGAGCGGGGGCGTCCCCCGGCCTCCCCCCTGCACAGCTCCCCGGCGCGGGTCGCGGCCGGCGGCGGGGGCGAGCGGTACACGCCGTCCACGTCTTCCACGGCGACCGACGACGTCCGGAGGGCCGCCGAGTCGGGCTGCGCGGGCGTCTGGAGGAGGCGCAGGCGGTTGGCGGGCGCGATGCCCTGGCGGCCGTGCAGCGAGCAGAGCCACCAGCCCGGCCCGCCCCCCTGCTCCCGCTCCAGAACCATCAGGATGTCGCCCTTACGGAACGCCAGCTCCTCCGGGCTCTCGGCTGTGTTGTCAAACAGCGCCTTGGCCAGCACCGTCTGAAGACACGACACAGAGTCCGTCAGAAGACTAATAAAAACTCAACAGATACAGTATGAAGAAATAAGAGACACCCCCCCACACACACACACACACACACACATACACACACACGCCAGTCGTACATGGAAGGAAAAAAAACGGCCTTGAATAGACTTAAATTCACACAGGCTAGCGTTTCACATCTGCGTTCCTCGAACAAGCGAGCACATTGACGCGGTGACGCCAAGACTTAAGTGGGAAAATGGCTGATTGTTTAGAGCTGCTGAATGAAGAGTGAATAGGGGAGAATGGGGAAGATCCCTCAAAATGAGTGAGAAGGGGAAAATGGAGAGGGGGGGGGGGACATAAAATGTAAAAAGGCGGTAACACCACTAACTGTAAACCTAAATTTACAACAGTGTCAACGCTGGAGCTCTGAGGGGGGAAAGCAGGGGACAGAGAAGGATGAATGGCCACATGGACAAGAGGGCTTAATGGTAATGAGGGGGAGGGGGAGGGGGCACATCTGTCCCTTGTTGTTTAGGGTTTAATTGCCACCCCAAAGCCAGAGAGCCGCGGCTCTCTTTCATTATCTGAACCAACCCCCCCTGGGGAAATGTCGGCTCAATCCAGCCATGTGGGACCCGTTTGGGTGCTTAATGGAGGAGAGCTTTTAAAGCGGAAAAAAACGAGGACACAGAACAAATGCATAGGTGTTGAGATAAACCGCAAATCCCAATCAAATGCAAGTCAGCTTTGTTACTTTGTAAGAAAGACATGGACACATACACTAAAAACAAAACAGGAATGCTGTACTCACCGAGAGGGACATTTTTTTTTAAATATCTACCAGGACAACGTTATAATTCTTCTACAGTTCGACAGCTATGCCCGGTACAGTCCGGATCGGTCAGGGTCTTCCATCTAGATTTGCGGCTCTCGCCGCTGCCGCTCACGAACGCATGGGTCGGTAGCGAAACTTGCTGCTGGCGCACAGCTGGGACTTCTGGGCACGCATCTCTAGCTGGCTGCCGTAGAACACCCCACCACCGTCCTCGTCATCTGCGAGAGCTGCTGTCCGTTAAAAATACAACCAACAAATCAATCATAAACCACGTACAACACGACAGGACGCATAGATTATGTAATATCTATACAATAACTTCACCACACATGTAATGTGTGTGGAAAGTGGGCAGGCAGCAGCTGTCTAGCCTTTCCACGCCCAGTGACGCCATGCTAACCGTTAGCCGGTTTAGCAACGTTAATAATTTATGCATTAGTTTACGTTATCACTAGCTAAATATGGCTGTTCGACCCTTGTCTATTAAAATATATATAAACATGTTACAAATGTATGCCTTAGCGTTGCGGTGTGTGTAATCCTGGCCTGCTACTGTAACTAACAATCTCAGGTATCGTTATCGCATTCTTAACATTCACTAAATATAAAAACAATGGCAATGCCACGTTGAACTAACGACAAATTCAAATGTGTAGCGTGAACCATGCTGATCGATAGTTAACCGATTCTTCCTTACCTTGGATGAATTTCAAACTTCACGCCGATGCACAGCCGGAGATAGGCAAAACCACTTTGTTTCAGTAGTGAAAATCCATGGTCATCGGCGTTCAATCATCTTCTGCGATGACAACAAAGTTATTTCCGTTTCCTCGGACGCGTTAATATTTCATAAATCTAACAGCATATCATAGGCATAAGCGCTGCCGTTATACCAATTGAAGCATTTGGAAATCGCCTATCCAGTGGTGGTTCACAATAAAAGAGCACATCTGATTGAGAAGTTCGTTTTAGGACGTTACCACTGGAAACATTTTAACATCCAAATTAATGTTCAAATCATCAAAATACAAAACATGTGAATGGGATTCTCCAACATATGACACACATGACACTCTCACCTATGAAAACGTTCTTCTGACTGAGATTGTTTGCTCTTTGGTATTGGCTATAAACAGCATAACGTTGGGCGTTTATTTTGAAAACCTCAAAGCTGTAACCGGAAATGTCTTGTCCAACAACAACACCTGAAAATGCGAGTCAAAGGTCTTCCTTTGCAACATTGATTTGAAAGAGCTGTGTTCTTTTTCTTATACAAGAAGTCACTATTTTGCAGAAATAAAAGGGGTAAGATTTTGCTTTCTCTACGGTTGTTAATAACACCACAACGTATAATATATATATATAAAGTTGTCCTTACACTTTACGTATCTTCTTCAGTTATGTCTTGATAAGGAAAGTATTGCAAAAGATGTGTGGTAAACGTAATAATATTACATATATGGGATAACATGCAAACAAAATGCTTTCCAGCCCACTGTTTACACCACACTTGATCCAAACAATGCACCAACACTTTACCTTCACTTCACACACGACCTCTGCCTTATTTGTCCAACGCTCTCATTGGCATTGCAACGTTTACAGGGGATGTTGAGGAGTGCTTTAAGGTGTGTTTTAAACAATCCTGTGGCTGGGATGAGGAGGATGTCTCAAACTCAAAGCAGTCTTGCCGGAAAGGTTGCTATAGTTACCGCCTCTACAGATGGGTAAGACGTGTTTTCTTACATTTCTTCTAACATTTATAAGAAAATAGACGAATAGGCGAGTCCTAGATAACTGCCATTTGTAGGCTATCCTCACATAGGCCCGCTTCAATGTAGCAATCATAGCAATGGCTAATTTCTGGTGCCTTAGTTAATTCTATGCATACACCCAACACTACCCTCTCCATAGGATTGGTCTGGCTGGAGCCACGGCCCTGGGACAGAGAGGAGCCCATGTGGTCGTGAGCAGCCGGCGGCAGGCCAACGTAGACAAGGCCGTGGCGCTGCTGCAGAGCCAGAGTATACAAGTGACCGGGACCACCTGTAATGTTGGCAAGAGGGAAGATCGAGAAAGGCTCGTTCAAACAGTGAGACCTTCAGTCAGAAACCACAGTTTTATTTATACTGCAATTTCGAGGTATCTGACTAAAAACAGAAATGTATTCTCGTAATGTTACCCCTACTTATTAGCAGTTTCCTGACAAATGCATTTTTGTACGGGCCATGCACAGTTGGAATTGATTGTGGATTGCTAATGGCTCCCCAACAGTTTCAGTTGACAGTTTAGCAAACCTGGCCTTGGCCCTGCAGAGCAACAGCCATGTAATAACCTGACATTCATTGTCCTGGAGTACAGACTCTTGACCAGTGCGGGGGAATAGATATTCTGGTCTCCAATGCAGCGGTAAACCCTTTCTTTGGAAACATCATGGACTCCACAGAGGATGTCTGGGACAAGGTTTGGACTAGATAGCCACCACACTTCGATGCATTACTTATAGTAATAAAGTATTTAATATGCATTTAATATGAAAGTATGACAAAAAACATTCGCTTTCACTCCCACAATACCCATAGATCCTGGATGTAAATGTGAAGTCGGCATTTCTTTTGACAAAACTAGTCGTGCCTTATATGGAGAAAAGAGGGTGAGATAAGAAAAAAAGAGAATAAATACAAACACATTTTTAAAAATTAAAATGTTTTTGAAGTGGAAAGTAAACTGTAAATTGTATTTTTTATTTATTTAGAGGGGGCAGTGTGGTGTTTGTGTCATCTGTAGCTGGGTATCAACCGATGCAGGTTAGTTGGTGCATAATGAATGGAGACAAATGTGTTTTCAATTCACAAATAAACGTGTGAAACATAACACATAACATCATGTAGTAATACAAATAGTCACATTTACTCCTCATGTTTTTGTGTATTGATCTGTGTGTATTTTTAGTGGCTTTTTTTTTTACTAGCTTTTTTCTGTGTACAAAATTTGTTTCCTTAGGCCTTGGGCCCTTACAGTGTGAGTAAGACGGCTTTGTTAGGCCTGACAAAAGCACTGGCCCCTGAGCTGGCTCACGTGAACATAAGAGTGAATTGTGTGGCCCCTGGAATTATCAAGACACGTTTCAGCTCGGCTGTAAGTAGATCCACGCCCCTCGTTGTCATACGTTCAAATCCTACCATTTAAAAGTTTTAAGAGCAAAGGCACGAGACCATTTGGATGGAGAGCAGGAAGGACATTTTTAAGACTTAAGATTCGCTCTGTATGTTTTGTTCAACCTATTCCACACATTCTTTTTTTCTACAAAACCTCTTAGCTGTGGGAGAGTGAAGGTATTATGGAAGACTTTAAGAAGCAGCTTTGTATCAAAAGGTACAATTTGTTGCATTAATATTTTCATTTGTTCAATTTTTGGCTAAAATACTGAACAATATTACAATAATGCTTTGTCCAGTTGGTATAAAACCCTTTAGTCATGTTTCACTTTTTCCTTGTCCTATTAAGAGCCGGAGAACCGGAGGAGATTGGTGGCGTGATCGCATTCCTGTGCTCCCAGGATGCCTCCTACATCACTGGGGAAACGATCACAGTTACAGGAGGCATGAACTGTAGACTGTAGTCCAGCCGCAAAGTACTGATCCATACTGTCTGATTATACGTGTATTCAATGTTTAGGGGTTGGTCAACAGAATCACATTTTAAGGTTAAAATAACTTTAATCCAGTAGGTGGGATTTGCCACATGATTCTGAGATGATCCCAAACCTAAAAGAATACAGGAAATGAGCTTGTATTCAGAGAAATCTTTAGGTGATTACACTGACACAAAATTATAAATCAACTGTGTCTTGTCTAACAACATAAGGGAACATTGCCTTTATTAATATTCTGGTCTTCTCGTATACATGGTTTATGTATCGTGGTCTAGTGATATCACTGTTCAGGTCCTGAATTTAGTTAATTTCTTAATTGTGTATGTGCATACTATTTTTATTATTTGGTCTAAAATTTAAATAAACATTATTGGAAACAATATTTCATTGCAGAGACATTAAATGTGTATACTTTCTTTTAAAAGGTGTCAATTGTTTACCTGAAAAGTAATCAATGTAACATTTATTAATAAAAACTTTATTAAAATTACATTTGCTAGAAATATAGACGGGTTAGGACGTAAAACAAATAGAAAGCCATGATACAGTTGTGCAGTGCATGAGCATTTGAGACTTCCCATAAGGTAGGTATTCCTATAGCTACATTATTATAACAATGATTTATTAATAACTCAACACATCAAAAATGTTCTGTTATATAAACATAAACAAATGCTGCCATAACACATACTGTACTACATTCGTGATTTAGAGTTAAAGAGATATTTAATGATGAATAGGTTAAAGCTGTTAATAATAAAAACAAAAAAAAGGCGCAAGGCTGTGGCTTTCCAAAATACCCTGTACTAAAAAACACACGGTCAAATTGAAACACTTGTTGTAGAAAAAACACCCACCCAGGACATGATAGTTCTCGCGACACAGACCACAATTTCCTGCTTTTTCAGCCAGCTATATATATATTTTTTTAAAACAAACACATTTTACCTGCCAGAGTAAACCAAATGAGAAAAGCCGCTGCAGCCATTGTGTGGTTCTTTGTCTGTCCGCGGTCATCTTCGTCCACTTCCTGGGGAGAGCAAATTCCGCCGGGCCATCCAGGGCTTCCAGAACTCCCTCAGCGTGGGTATATAGGTGTCGTGTTTAGTCTTGTAGTAGCGCTTCACAAACAGCTGGGGGAGACAGTACGACAAAATTAGGTTACATTATGCAAACGTCACTGGCAATGGTTTTACTGAAATAGAACGACAATCCAGCCCTGAGGCAGAGTGCACGTACCCTGCCTTTAAAGTTCTTTGTCGCCTCATCCTCTGAATCACCGATATATTCCTCCCCGTCTCCTGGCAGGGACAAGGCCTCTACACAAGAGCATAAAAACACATGACACAGGAAGACATCTATCATGATATTCAGGTCAGGGATCACAGTAGCTTTTTCAGTGCGCTGATGCTGCTGCAACAGTTGTAAATAAGTCACCTGTGTTTCTCTTTTGCAGAGATGGGGACATGCTTGGTAACACAGGCAGATTTCTGTCAAGAAGAGACATCAGTAACAATTACTAAAAGGGTTAGTTGAAGTTGGTAAAAATTGAATTTGATTTGAACAATTAAACAGCCGCCACGTCCAAAACGTCCTCCTTACAAAAAGGTCAGGTTACTAGGGTTTAAAGACTACATTAAATAAAATGTACACAATTGTGCTGCAGTAAGACTTAGCATGTGCTATTTAACGTCTAGTCAGGTTTATGCCATTGCTCTTAAAAAGGAACAAACAGAAACTGGAACTAAATCATTGCCTTTATTAAAAATGGAGCACAATTGTAAATGGCATGATTACACATTCACTACTTCTGCATCAGCTGGGTAGGTCTTGGCGTTGGATAAGTGATTAAAGCTGAAGGCAGAACTGCACTGGACATGAGAAAGACATGTCATCACTGAATAAAATTAAAAATAAACGTTAATCCCCTCAGTTTGCATTATGTTTATCATCATCTTACTCTTTATCATCCATGTTACAAGCCATGACACAGGGCTCCCTCATGTCATGCTGGCACTGCCCGCGTAGTGGCTGTGTCTTTAGGCCCGTCCAACCGGCACCGGCGGATGTCATTTCAAGCCTAGCGACGTAAACGTTGGGCTGCCTGAGCAGACAGGAAGTGAAAATGGAGGAGAGGGCCGGGTCTTTGGGCAGCTTTAGCTTACCGAGACCCAGCTGGGTCAAACTGTCTCTGAGCTCTCTGTTGGACTGTCCGTCTCGGACACAGTGCCTGCTACTGTCCAACAGCATTCTGCCCTGCCCGCCTGCCCCATTATTCACGCTCTTCCTCTTCGCGCCGGAGTGGGTTTCCCTGTTGTGCGTTAGCTTGCGTTTCATGCTGCTGTTTTTACTTGTCGCACTCTCTTCTTCAGCTGCAGAGCTATCGTCCTCAATGTTTCCCGTGAGCCCCAATTTCACCAGTTTGACCACTGGGAATTTGGAGTTCTCCGCTGGCACCGATTTCCCGATTTTACAGGTCATACATGGCACAGTCTCATTGGAAATCAGTCCAATCACAGGCCTTACGAACGGCATCTTGTCTGCTGTTGGTGATCCAGTTGGCTGCTTGGAAGGCACTCGTCCCGACGGGGGGAGAGAGAGAGAAGCCAGGATGGAGTCCCCCATGTTCGGAGGAAGGGACGCTGTCAAATACACACACACACACACACACACACACACACACA
>JAOEHI010003641.1:17497-38466 GCA_025447815.1 Percopsis transmontana
ACACACACACACACACACACACACACACACACAGGATAATGGGCCTACAGAATGTAAATCAAACAATACAACAATGACTACACACCCGTTTACAAATAGGTCAGAGTTTAGTAAGTAAATTGCATGATCAGAAATGAGAAAGCAATGGGAAAAAAGGCTACGACTGTGATTATGAAAATAGGAATTATGAGCCAGTCGTTACTAGGGACCCCCAGGAGCCAACCGTTTCCAATGTTCCCATTCAGCTTACAGAGAGTAGACAGGCAAGGAACAACAGATGCTCGTTTCTAGAGGCGACACCGTCTCGGACTGACTGGCAGCTTGGAGCCACTTTGCATGTG
Organism: Percopsis transmontana; assembly: GCA_025447815.1. Lineage (NCBI taxonomy): Eukaryota > Metazoa > Chordata > Actinopteri > Percopsiformes > Percopsidae > Percopsis > Percopsis transmontana. The sequence continues at coordinate 17,839 of JAOEHI010003641.1, forward strand.
TGTGGAAAACCCAAGTGTAGCGTTTCTACCTGCTGGCTCCAGGTGGCCCAGGCAGGTCTGGTGCTGCAGCAGGACCTTGAGCAGCTGAGGCTGGGTGGCTGCACGCGCACACTCCTCCATCACAGGGGGAGCAGCGCTGAGCCACGACACGGTCTGAAAGCAGGGAGAGGCGAGCCCACGTTAAGTTTCCAGGCGAAGCAGCAGAGCAACAAGCCGTTCTCACGCACAGCGCTGCACTGTACGGGGGTACCTGGGCCAGGTTGGGGACCGGCAGCAGCTGGTCCAGGCGGATGAGGAACTCCCACAGAAGCTTCTCCAGCTCCCGGTCGAACCTGGAGTCATACTCCATGGGAAACTCCTCCTGTTTGGACGCGACAACGGCAAAAACAGAGCGCAGCGGTGAGAATTGTCTGGGCAAAGCTGCTGTGAGATTTAGGAAATGACAGGATTGGGTTTTTTATTTTGGGGGGGGTATGAGTGTGAATGTCTAACCTTGAAGAAGAGCTCTCTCTCAGCGGGATCCCCCAGAAGGGTCTCGACCAACTCCTTAAAGCTGTTGACTGTCGCCGCTATTTTTACATCCTTCTTCTAAGACACAGAACAGGAACAAGTTACTTTAAAGACATACAAACATAACAACACTGGATTCTATTAAAGGATAACTGATTATTTTCAACCTGGACCCAACGTTGACATTTCACCCCCCAAACATTTTTTTAAAAACTGTATCGGGTCACTGGTTGGTTGTGGCTACCAGAAAACTAAAAATACAGTTATACTACAGTTACACATCCATGGTTACACTGCAGCACTGTTTCCTGGGGGGACCTACCAGTTTGGCAGCTGGGAGGGAGGAGCAGGCAGGGACACGGATCCTCTCCAGGTGTTGTCTGATCACCTTCGGGTCTGGCCGAACCTCACTGCGGCACAGCTCCAAGATCAGCTGTGAAGACAAAGCGAAGTTGCACGCTGTGCTAGACAACAAGGAGGGACCGTAAAGACTGACACAGCAGTGTAAGAAATGCGGTTCATGCGCAGGTCATTTAGCAGACGCTTTTATCCGATATTATAATAATGTAAAGCCTTCTCTCCGACGCTTACCCGCCCCCTCAGCCCCAGCGCCAGCTTGCCCTGGTGCCGGAAGGTGAGCAGCCCAGGCACCGTCTCGCAGGCCGACGTGACAAACTCCTCTACGGTCCCGTATTGTGACACGTCCCTCTGCTTCACCACTTTCCACAGGGCAGCAGAAACCAGACGCACGGGCGGGGCGAGCAGCTGAAGCGCTGAGAAGGGAAGGCTGATATCTGTGCGTGGAAACGAGTTCGGGACAGAGCAGATCTAGATCAAGTCTAAGTATTCCTTAAAAAACCCAACAAATAAAATAATAAAAAAATACAAATAACTCACGGTAAATCTGTAATTAAATAAACATAGCATTAGTCTCTTCAGAAACACACAGAAAACACCTTAACTGTGATACTACAAAGGACGCACCATTTATATTTTGAATAAACATGCCATTTCTACTGACACGTCACGTAGTAGAATCTATGTTGCCTTAAATTATCAAGGGATTACCGGTAAATACCGGTAAGTTAACGTTAACGTTACACGGTATCCCTGGGGGTCACTCCTCGCAGTTTAAAATACAAGTAAACGTTGGGGTAGTAATGCAACCTTACCATTTTTAGCAGTTTTCTTTTCCGCCATTGTGCACAAATGTTAACAATTATATCCAAGTTGCTAACGCTAACTTAGCTATTTTGTTATGATAACCTACTGCTGGCCAGGAAAGTTAACGTTTGTTTGAAAACGCAAGCATTGGCTACTAATACTAGACTGCATAAATATTATCGTTTGACTGCAACGCACAAACAATAACAACAAATAAAGTTATACTAAAAGAAACCCCGCGTAGACCTTCTTAACCTCCCGCCTTTCACGAATCTATCTAATTCGGTCGTATAGTTGTATTTTTCCCCTTTCGATTCAGATAGGCGGTGCCTCGCCGTGCAAAATAAGGACCGTCGGTTCTCGATAGAAACCCCGTCCACTCGTGGTATTAATGTGATAAAACAAGCCAATCCAAGGTTTCAGGCAGGATATGACGTGTGTTTAGTACACCCAGTGGCCTGCATCGAGATGTAAAGGAGGGTCTAACACTATACACGTGAGAGATGCTCTCCTTTTGGCTTTATTGTGAGTTTAAAGAGAGTCTTCCGCACACATAAAACTATAGATGAGATAAATGGCATCCCCTTTCCTACGCGATCCAGTGGACATAGGAGCTCAGATAGTGAGAAGAGCTCTCCGCAAAGAACGTGTGTTTAGAGACAGGCAAGATCCGTTGGCGTTCACTGATGATATTTTATATGACAGATACGGATTTTCTGCCGGGGGAATCTCCTATCTATGTAAGCTCCTCGACCCGTATGTCGCCCATGCCACGCGCAGAAGCCAAGCAACCACTACGCTACAAACTGTATGCATCGCTCTGCGTTTTTTCGCCACTGGCAAGTACTTGCACGATGTCGGCGATGCGGAGAACCTCAGTAAAAACACAGTTTTTCGAGCTATCCGTAAAGTGGCCGAGGCTTTCTCAGAGCTCATCGACGTGTATGTTGTCTTCCCTGGCCACTTGCCCACTCCACTTATAAAAGAGGGGTTCTCTGATATAGCAGGTGGGAGAGTGGACATTTTTATTTATTAGTAGGCATAACTCAAAAATATGAGCTTCGTTGTTGTGGTGTGTGCGGGTATTTAACTGCTGTAACTTTACATTACAGGATTTCCAGGAGTTATTGGCGCTATTGATTGCACCCACATTCCTATCACGGTTACCGCATCGCTGGGGGAAGAGGCCGCACGGTTTATTAATAAAGACTCGTTTTACAGTCTGAATGTTCAGGTATTGGACATGACATGGCTATGTGTTTCTCTGCGCATGGATGAACAATACAACCATGCAGTGGTGTAATCGAGCACTTGCTACAATAGCGGGCTTCAAAACACGATTTGAGAAGTTTTTCCATCTATATCACAAATAATAAGCGTAACGAGATCTCTTAACATAGCGGTTTGACTTTCGCAGATGACCTGTGACCATAATTTCATGGTTACAAGCTTGGATGCGAGATGGCCGGGGTCTGTTAAGGACTTCGACATTTTCCAACGGTCCACGCTATACCAGCGGTTTGAGCAAGGTATGCTTTACTTGCAAATATTCTTTATTTGTTTATTTTATAATTTTTATTTTATTGAATTCACATTTTCATTTTATTATATTGCTCTCATTCTTTCTCCTGACCCTTGTATTGCTTTTAATAGGCAACATATTCTGCTTTGTTTTCACTGATAAATACTTTTTTAAACTCTGTTTTAATATAATTATTAGCACTACTATATCATATACATATTTACAGGGCTCTTCGATGGTTTGCTGGTTGGGGACGGCAGTTATTCTTGCCAGAGTTTTTTGATGACACCCCATGCGGACCCTCAGACGGAGCCACAAAATCGTTTCAACGCGGCCCTTGGTAAAACTAGAGCCGGCATAGAGGAGACCGTTGGGGTCGTCAGGGCCCGCTTCGCCTGCCTCCGCCGCCTCAGGGTCTCCCCGCAGAGAGCCTCCCAGATTGTGACCGCCTGCGTGGTGCTGCACAACATCGCCTCCATCAGGAAGGAGAGGACCCCCCCTGCAGCTCCCCACCCCCCCGGTGTGGAGGACTCGGTCACGGCCGACCATCCTTCTGGCATAGCCCTAAGAGAGGACATCACAGCACATCATTTTACATGATCACTAAATAAATGACATTTCCTACCTAACGATGCTTTATTGGTCCTCCATGCTGGCGGGGTAGGTCACTAAACGTTCCCAATACCCTCTTTTGGTTTTCCAGTTGCTCAATCTCATTATACCAGTTTTTTTCAATAGATATTAACGTCTTATAGAATAGACAGGCCCCCAATCCTGAATAGAACTCTATGGGAGAAGTCCATATAGCTTGGCGGTTGTACGCACATCTCTCCCCATTCATTTAGATGCAGGCCTGTTACTGTTATCCCCAGATAAACCTTCTCAGCCAGCTCCAGTTTCCGTGTATAGTGTTCTTCTAGAGTCTGTTTTCACCTGAAAGTACAACGCACTCATTAAAATGTCACTGTGCCTATGCATAAAGGCTTTTATGCGCTTATCCGTAGCCTATCCAGACATGGCCATTCCATTCACAAATCAATGTATTTATTTACATTTACAGCATTTAGCAGACACTTATATCCAAAGCGATTTACTTACTATTACATTGTTCTATTACATGGAGCAGGTAGGGGTTAGACATTTTGCTCAAGGATGTTTACAGGTAGACCGACTCTGGGGCTCGAACCCTCAACCTTCCGGTTGGGAGTCCAACACCCAGACCAATAGACTATACTGCCCCCTATTTATAAAATAGAAGTAGCCTAACGGTAATAACAGGAGTAGGAGTACCGGTATAAGCTACAGGTTGGTTTGTATAACCAAAATCTGCTCCCACCTCCTATTTGGGCCAGCACCCGCTCAGAGATTGTACATGGTACAGGCCTAAGGCTCATTAAATGCATGATAACATAAACTGTAGGCTATGACTCTAACAAATAAATAGCCTATTCACACAATTTATCCGAAATTTTCTGCGCGCCCTCTCTGATCGTTATGATCGATTCATTGGTCTCGACTCTCTAGCTATAAGGACTTTCAGTTGCCCGAGAGCGCGCAATTGTCACTCAATTCACGCTTGTCGAACTCACCCCGCAAGTTCGTCGTTCGACGAACTGAACCCGATGCGAATTGAACATCCACGTCATTCTGTACAGGCTCCAAATGGAGGTTGTTTTTATTATAATGGAATTTTTTTTGTAGCCAGCACCTTTTCACACTGCTGCGTGTACATTGGCAATAGATAGAACGCAATCAACAGATGAATTAAAGCATGGGTTAATACAGATGAGACCATCTGTCTAGCTATGGGAAAACACAGTCTGTGGTCTGGTTTTTACCCCCAGCCCAATGGGCAACATGCCTAACCCCTACCTGCCCCTTCATGCTTTAACGGCATCCAATGTTAGGGGGCAGGATAGTCTAGTGGTCTGGGTGTTCGACTCCCATCTGGAAGGTCATGGGTTTGGCCCCCCCGGAGTTGGCCTAACCCCTATCTGCTCCTTGTAATTTTGTACTGTAATATTTGGATAAAATGTCTGATAAATTATGTAATTTTATACACTTATACCATCTTTCTATGCGTACCCTCAGAAGCCAACATGTATAAATTAGTAATACCAGAGCGCCTTAAGGTGTCCCACACAAAAAGTCTCCACATCATCACCTCCATTTTTTTGGGGGGGGAAGGAGAGGACGCATCCTTAACGCCTAACCCCCTGTTGAGGACTCATTTTACACAATCATTAAAGAAATTAGACATTTCTTACAAAACAATGTTTTTTTTATTGGTCCTCTCGATGCTGGGGGAAAAGGGGGGGAAAAAAGGCGGGGGTCAGATGCAGGCATTACTAATGCATTACTCAACCTTCTCTCAGCATACAGGCCTACCATCTTATTGTATTCCAGCTGCTCAATTTCTAATATCAGTTTTTTCATTTGTAGTTCTCTGAGCTGGCAATCGAGCTCCAGTTTCCGCTTATAGAGTGTCCTTATAGAGTCTGTCTCCACCTGAAAGTACAGGGTTAGGTACCATGCACCGTTAATGCACTCCTTAGTAATACTCAGATGCTATTGTGTTAACTGGTAGCATTCTGACTGTTCTCATTTATTAAAGCGTCATTACGTTGCATACATATTTAAGAACCCCACATTTTGGGCAGGGTATTCCCATAGGTAGTGTAGCTATAAATACACCTGATTATATTCCATTTCCATTTCTTCAATTAGGTAGAAATTGAATACAAGCGATTGGACAAAGCGCGCACACACACACACACACACGTATGCGCACGCCTCCATTTGTCTCCACTGTTGAACCCCCCCCCCCACACACACACACACACACACACCACCACCACATTTAAGTGTCTGTAGTATTTCATATTTTTACCACTTTTGGACCTCGTGTAGACTTCATGTTAGTGGCCACGGACTCAGGGCACTGTGGAGGGTTGTCGGCATCATCCTAGGAAACAGAAAGAGTGAATTCATCTAGTCTATCTTCACAGGAGTTACTTAAAAGTGGTTAGAACGACACACAACAATGCACAACGCACGCACAGACACACACACACACACACATTCGGCCACACTGTCAAAAAATTTGATTAAATGATTTAATCAATGTTTTCTAAGACGCAATATGTGCTGTGGGGAAAAATCTCTGTTCACCAATACACCAAATTTCTTCATGACAATCCCTTGACAGTCCCTTATCATTTACCATTTTTTGACCTCTCATAGACTTCAAGTTAGTGGCCACGGGCTCAGGGCATTGTGGAGGGTTGACGGGATCATCCTACGAAACAAATGGCATTCTAGTGAAGTAATCCATTGTTATACTGTGGAAACAGGCTCTGCTTCTCTGCTGTATGACGAATACAAAATAATGCCTTTACCCCTACAGCTTTGTCCACATACAGAGGCAAACTTTCCTCTTCATCGCAGGCCTCCACCTGAGGAAAGATAAAAGGTATAATGCATAATGTCTGTTCCTTCCTCTGAACAGCTTTTAACAGTCACCTTTGTATGGAACTCTGTAGTGAAGGTTTGTGCTGGAGGCTCCAATAACATTACACGAACTCCCTCAACTGTAAAATAAAAACACATAAGACATTTGGATAAGCCCTGAACCCCAAAAAGAAGTGGTATATATCCCTCACAAACAGTTAAAATACAAACTCACTTCACAATGTACCTTCTAAGAAAGACTCTTGTCTCGAGCTACCAGGACCAGGATAACTGCACACACCCCCTTGAACTGCCTGTATAACAGGAAGGCCGACACTTTGCGGTCCATGTTCTTCTGCCGAAGAATATTCTGACGATGGGCCCAGCCCCGCTTTATGGCTGTCACTCTTCTTCTTGTTGGCTGCAGATTATATCTGTTCTTAGATTTGATGCTATGCACATGCCCATGGTAAAATTATTAAAGCAAGGTTACTATTTACCTGAATGGATGTTCTTGTGTTTTGTCTTTATTTGTTTCCAGGACCTTTTCACACTGCTGCATCTACAATTGTCAGGTAATTAACTGAAATATGGGTATATGTACCCTTGTACAGTGTGTTGCTTTAAACCATGGACATAAGAGTATCTATCTATTCAATACATTATTATTATTATTACAATCATCATCATCAATATGTTACTTACGCATTTACACTATCTGCAATTTTCCTCCAGCACTGCTCTCTGGCCTTGGTAATGGCCACAGTGTTTCCTTTGGCTGTTAGGATATCTTTATATAATTCATATGTATTCATTAATACATTCTGTTCCTCTTGAGAGAAGAATACAGCCCTCGCTGGCTTGTCCATAGTGCTTTTGATGGGTTTCCAGATTTGGTTGAGGTCTGTCTCACGAAGCAAGCTAAACAGACCCAGGTTTTCTTTGCGAGAGTCAGCTTCACAAAGGCAAGCGGGGCTAAGATGTTTCACGAGGCCACATATTAACAGCACAGACCTTACCAATCGAGCTCGGAGCGCGTTCACATAGGGGCGGCCAATCTAAAACGCAGCGAACAAACCACGGAGATGCTTCCCTTAAGAGAGACACAACATAAAGATATACTATAAATATATGACTACATAGATCCCATACAAATATAATAGGCAACGGAAGAACGGGACGCTGATGTTATCCCACAGTAGTTCGAGGCAGGGATATTAAAGGTTTGGAGTAGATCGCCTGAACAGTACGTGCGCAGCCATCGCTGACATAGAAATAAACATTAAACATACGTTGGTAATCGAGGTCGGTTGGCTCGGACTACTTAGTTGTGAGTTTGCCTCGTAAACTGTGGTCTGTTATGGATACATCTGTCTCGTCGCGTTCTAGCCAAACAATGTTTATTTTTGAATCGCGCACGAACCTGTAACTAGGTCAACAAAACAAAAAAAGTAAAGGCTCTAATGTAGGCTGTAGGATAACTGAGCTTGTCTGTCTGCTTGCCTGCGTTTCGTCAAGCGCAAATGGACCAAGAGAGACGTGCTCAAAGAAGAGAATTAAATGAAACAAAGAATTCTAGTGATTTATCCACTGAGTGTTATTTCACCGTCAAATTCCTCTGCATTCAACAATGCGTGATAAAAAGCTGGCACCTTTTTCTTTAGATAGTAACCTTGATCAAAGAAGGGAAATATGCAGATATAAGCTTCAAAGCGTAGAGAAGACTTTGCCTTGTCCTGCTCTGTATTTAATTATGACCTCACGCAGGCCAAAGTCCAGCCGCTTCAGTCCGCTGGGTCGCATAAACGGAAAGTTATTGCTACGAGCATTAAATAAGCTGTAAGAAGAGAGCCAGACGTCAAGGAGAATGGATACTACGTCATTGTTAAAGTAAGTGGGTTTTGTCACAGGTATTAATGCAATTGTTTTGTTATGTGTACAATATCAGAAACCAAAACAACATTGACTGGTCTATGAGGAATCCCACCACATCTTAATCAAATAGACTGTATTGATTAATAGGATTTAACACACATATTTTATCATAGCTATTTTGACAATTAGGTTTAATAATTAGGAACAATAACGTGATTGATCTAAAATAGTAGCTACAATCCAATTTATTCGCCTAATTCTACTGACTAAATCACTTGCTTACAACAAACTGATGACAAAGAATGGTTTAAGGTGACGAAATGATTGACAAACTTAAAAAAAAAGCATCACAACACACTATGGTGCTTAATGGGACAATTTGAAGGAAGATAGATTTATTTAGGTGTGAGAATTGTACACATTTACAGTGGTTAGATGCAGCTGAGGAAAAGCAGATCAGATCTGATCCCCATTTATGTCTTGACCATTGTCTTCAACCGATTAAGTAAAGACTTAATGTCTGTTGTTTTGTCTCTGTTATAATGGTTAAGTACATGTATCTACTTTTGGCAATCTTTCAATGGTTGTTTCGACAATATATATTGCACAACACCAAGGCGTTTATATAGGGTCTCTTATAAACTCCTTGATAACACTGTAGAATCCAACACTAGTATTACAGCGATCCCAGCCACAGACATTGCATTTAATACAGTTTTAATATAATGAACATTGAAAGCTTTGAAGAATTGAAGAATGTACTTTTTGTACTTTGTTCTTACATTTTAATAACAGTTGTAGTCGATAATACGTTACCCCCTGTGACCTAGCAACAGCTAAGGTTCAACATGCAGGACTATGTGCTCATTTGTTTCGGCACTCGAAAAAAAAGGGTGCCAACTTCTCATCTTGTCCCGAGAGCCTTGACACTCCCGTCACAATCAAAGCCCTTGAATTTCCAAAATCTCAAATGATATAGGTTCTCTGTTTTTTTCTCTCCACAGATCAGTGACCAAGCGGATGTGGTCCCCAGCACAGAGACCCTTCAGAGTGTGTTCTCACAACAGGGACACCAAAAAGGGCGTCACGGCAGGGACCCTGGAAGAGCTCAGAGAGAGGGTAAGGGTGCCCCCTAGTGGATGATATTAGAACACTAAAAAAAGGGAAAAGACACCCAAAGCTTACAGCCTTTTATGATGGAATCATTACTCGAATTCCTAATACTAATCAATAGTAGAACCAGGTTTTATTAAAAAACCCAGAGAGAATAGTTAAAGAGAGTTGAGCGAGCAAAGGCATTCACTGTTTTATCCGTTGTGTAGGTGTGCCAGGCTCTACTGCTGTGCCTGTCTGCCATGACTCTGTCCCTGGTGTGTGAGGAGGACGGTACAGAGGTGGATTCGGACGAGTTTCTCGCAACACTACCAGACAACGCCGTGCTAATGGCTCTTGAGCCTGGACAAACATGGAGGCCACAGCAGGTTATTACGTGTTTGTTATCTTTTGGTGTGGAAAGAGTTTCTATTTAACAGAGAGTTTCTATTTGGAAAGAGTTTCTATTTAACAAACAAACAACAATTTACATTTAATTCCCTGTGCCTGCTGCTGCCTTTACATGATAGCACTCATGTTGGGACAAAGCATTTGTCTAATCTACTCAGTAAACATGGGTGTCTCTTTCGTCCTATTGTCTTTGAATCCCCAAGGGTGCGGTTGTGCCCAAAGCTCAAAACAAGCCCCGGAACGGAAAAGACATCGCCCGTGTCACCTTTGACCTTTACCGCATCAACCCAAAGGATGTGTTCGGGTCACTGAGTGTGAAGGCCACCTTCCAGGGCCTGTACTCCATCAGCGCGGACTTCCAATGCCTGGGACCCAAGAAAGTGCTTAGGTATACTAGGGGATACACTGAGTACACGGAGCTGCATGGGGTACTAGCTTCTGTAGGTAGGATTGGAGTGTTGCAACGAGAGCTAGCTAAAAAAATGTAACAGAAGAGAGCAGGATTTTGAAAATCAACAGCCCAAAAACCCACCCCCTCCTCCTCTGCTCCCTCCCTCTGGAGCCCCCGTTAGCGTCACTGACAAACCTGTTTGGCAAGGTCTGATTCGCCGGACCAATCGGTCAAAAATCGAAATCGTTTTTTAAGAGAGGGAGGGGCAATCAACCAGAGCAGATATTCTCACGGAGCATTTCACTCAGATAGCTGACGGATGTCTATGGCATTTCTAACAAACGACACTACATTTATAGCTCTAAATCTTACCTACGGCAGCTTTAACCAACGAGTTACGAGTCAAAGACTATAACCCCAATCAAGTATAATCCAAATCACCGTCAATATAAGTCTTCACACTTTATGTTTGATTAAAAGTAAACATTACAGACCTGAACCAGATTAGTATTAGAGGTCTACACAATATAGTAAATATTGTCTATATCAATATAGTAAATAGTACAGTGCATTTACCATTGACATCCATCGTTTCTCACTTCTAATGTGTCTATTAAGATGGTCGCCGTTTCTACCGGTAGTATGCCTTCTCAATATACTGTGTTACATGTTTGTAGAATTCAGCTGTTGTAATATTTAGGTTATTTTGTGATTTTGTGTATTTTTGGAGGACAAAATATCGAGGCAAGGAAGCTACAGGGTCGAGGGTTAAATAAAAGTTCAGTATTGCTTTAAGCTACTGTATTGTTGAACCAGTTTTTCTGGTGGGGTCGTGGCTCAAAAAGATTGAGAGAGCGGCTGCGTTAACGGGCTCGTGTTCAGCAGAAATGCCCAATATTCCCTCCGTTCCTCCAGAGAAGCCCTGCGCGTGGCCTCCGCTCTTCTGCAGACAGCCGGACACCTGCTCATCACCACTGCCTCCGTGATCCGCCGCATCATCGAGGGAGCCGAGCTCTGGCAGCCGCAGCGGGCAGAATACGCCGCCAGCTGGAATTGAAGGCCACTTTGACAGGCCCACAACACTGCCACCTTTTAACATGTGCTTTAATTTAGAAATAATTCATTCCTATTTTGTGGCCACTTCGTCGCATGGATGTTATGGCCAAATTAACGTGGTAGGGTGTAAGTGCGTGTACTGCCCACAAGGGGCAGGGGTGAGCTTACACAGGACTCTTATGGCATGCGATGGTTGCGTGTGAACCTCCCTTTGAGGGTTCCTCTCAACTGAGGGATTTTTCCTCTGGATCGCAGGCAAAACAATTGTGTATACAAATTGTACACGTATAATACACGAAAACAACCATGGCGTTTTTAAATACTTTGGAAATCACATAATGACACTAGAGCTACACACTGCTGTGTCTTAAATAAACTGGAAATTACAATTGTAAATCAGTGATGTTGTATAATAGGTGACTGGACCATTGTGTCCTGTAGGGTGGCAGGGTTAGCCCTAGTGGCACAGAACAGGCCTGGTAACCTACATATACATATATACAATTTCTAAATCTATAAAAGGGATAATGACTATTTTTTTTACATTTTCTTTTGTTTCTATATACTATAGGTAGGGTTTTTACAATCCTGACATGTAATTTTTTTTAAATGGCAAAAGGTATTTGCAAAAGAATCTTACTGTTTCTGCCTACATCTGTGTCATGTTGTTATGTATTTACCCATACCCATACCATACAACAAAATAAAGCTAATAGTGGAAAACAAACATGCAAAATGGGCTTTATTTGAGTGGAACTACAAAGCACAATAATATAATAAAACAATCTGAAAACACAAACATTTTTAACATAGCTAAAAAAATACAAATTGTATCTTATTAATTAAAATTAATTCAGAACACAGAAGAAACATATCAAATAAATACATAGATTTTCTAAATTTCTGAAATGTATTTTGAAATTTTAAACATACTGGCACCACAAATAAACACTTTGTACCTTAGGAGACACTCAATTAGTGTCCGGAAACCCCACAAGCGCTACAACACAATCACAAGTTTGGTGGTTGTCTTTATTCAACATTTCACTTCGTTCTACCTTTAGCTCCCAAGTATGTGGTCCGTCCACCCTGCTAGCTTCTGCGATAGCCAGGGCTTTGATCCGTTGTCTGTGCTTGATCTTGGTTATCACCTGGTTGTACTCGTCTAATATCAGCCACCGCGGCTTCTTCTGCTTCATGTAGTGGCGCATGTCCCCAAACCACTGCACCAGAATGTGGCGCGGGAGAGCAATCTGCACCTCCAGCTGGTCGTAGTCCAGGCGGTCGGGAAACGGGTTGCCTAGGAAAGACCGCCTTAGCATCTGCAGCTGGGCCTTGGTCTTGTGTTTGGTGTCTCTGGTCTTCAGCGGCCTCCGTGTGGTCCTCGGTGGCCTGTCGCTCGCGGCGACCGCCGGGGAAAGGGCCGCCCCCGTGCGCAGTTCTGACCCCGGCTTGGGGTCCGGTTCTGGGATGTTAGGGAGGCTCGTGGCGGCAGCGAGGGCGGTTCTGTCGGTATTCACCGACGACTGAGCGCCGTCGCCAGGCAACAGTGCTTTATCGGCTCTGTGACCCGTCTGACCTGACCTGGGCGACATAATGGCCTCCGACTTTGGGGACCTTCTCTTTTCTGCTGAAGCTGATTGGCTGGTTTGGCTTCTGACCGCTTTGTGATTCCTCTCTGGTGTCTTTAGATTTTCACCATATGGGTCTTTTGCTTTCTTTGCTTTCTTCTCCTTCATCTTCGTTTCGGGCAGCTTGTTGCCCTCTTCCGCTGCTTTCAACATCTTTGCTTCCCTCCCTCCTGTTCCTGCTCCTCCATCCTCCTCCTTCCTAGCCATCCCCTTCATGTTCTCTCCCTCCATCCTCCCATCCCTCGTTTTACTAGAACTCCTTTTTTTCTTCCCTCCCGCCTTCCTCTTCCTCTTCCCTCTCCTCCCTCCTTTCTCAGCGCTCGTTTCCAGGGGAACCTCCCCCACGCTCTCTCCTTTGTCTCCCTTGAACTCGATCTCTTCCTCTTCCTCCTCCTCCCCCTCTTCCTCCTCCTTCTTCTCCCCCGGGAAGAGCTTCTCCCGGACCTGCCGGATGTCCTCACAGTCCCAGCTGATGCCGTAGCGGAGCCTCTGCGCCATGAACCACACCCTCACCTGGTCCGTGTGGAGCGAACAGCGGCACGCCAGCTCCGCGGTCTCCCGCCGCGTAGGGTAGGGGAAGACCTCGAAGGCCTCGTCCAGTGTCCTCACACCTGCCAGTCGGGGCAAACAACAAATATCCACCCCTCGGTCACTCTGGGTTGCCCACAGCTCGGGGTGGGGACCGTCGGGCAGGTGGCACGAAGGGCTGGTAATCTGATACTGTAGAGGAGGTTATTCTATGTTGTTTTCATTTATTTCTGGTATATTGGGTTGGTTAAGTATTAGACCATACTTAGTCATTTCATCATATCCCGTGCAAATTATTTCCAGAAATTACTATGAACGCCTAATTGAAGGCCTCTCATTTAAAGCATTTTTATTTATTAGAATGTTATTGGGCAGCTTTACCACCTGAGAAAATAAAGGGCCTCATCCACAATTATTATTAAAGATAATAATATTTTATTATCTTGAATTACATTTGTGTATGTTATTATTATATATATATAATTAGGTCATTTAGAAGACTCTTTTATCCAAAGTGACAATTACATGGTGCTATTACATGGAGCAGGTAGGGGTTAGGCATCTTGCTCAAGGATGCTTACAGGTAGGCCAACTTTGGGGCTCGAACCCACAACCTTCTGGCTGAGAGTCCAACACCTTGACCACTAGACTATCCTGCCCCTATATTATTGTGTTTTTGCAAGTGATATTTATAGTATCCTATTGTGACCTGGTAATTCTCACCTTACCTGACAGGTCTTGGGGGATCTGGTTGGAGTGAACCCACAGCAGCTTTCCATTCTCAACCAGGGGAAGAACCAGCACGTTGTTTTGGTTGGGAATGAAGGATGCTGCCTGGCATGGACAAACACTGGGAGGTTTTGAACTTTCAGGCCTGTCCACCTGTGACACTGAATCCTGTAATGAGCAGGCGCATTCTTGTAGATCAGTTGTGAAAACACTTGTGATATATTATCCCATGAAAAACTACAGGCAGACAGGAAGAGCCATTGAGAAAATCTATTTTTCAAGGGTGACCTGGCCAATACAGTGTCAGTCATAACAAATAATGCAAAATGAATACAAATAAAACAATAAACACGTATAACAATAAATGTTCTGAAGAAATTAGGTTATTAAATTAATCGGATGAAAACAAGGATGACCATTTAACGTTAGTACTCTCAGTATTAGCTTGACGCCACAGCCCATGCTGTGCATAAATCATTTGCTTTGGTATATTAGGAAAAGTATAATAACTAGGTCTACACATTCTCCGGTTATGTTATTATGTCATCTGACGGCTAACTTGCATAGAACATTGATTCATGTCAATTTATTTAATCGTATTCAGTCCTGGCCACACGTTTGGTCATTTGGCACCTATGGGGCTAGCTAAAACTGCATATATTATTGAAGCAAACATGCTAATTATTGAAACGGTATTCCTTTCTTTATCACTATTTACAATTTATCGATCAAAATAGCGGTAGCCCTACTCACCATGATTACATATGAAATTAAATTTCAGCTTCTCAAACAATAGTTATTAACCAGGTAACGTTAAAGTTGGCAGTGGAGAATTTGGGATCCTTGTCATCAACAATGACAAACTCGTGTCTGATTGGAGTTGGTCTCTTTCAGCAGTGTTGCCAGATCTTGTGAGGAAAAACAAGCAAACCCCATGATATCCCCTACAACAAGCCCAATTTTAAAGGCCACCCTAGTAGGCTACTCCACCTGCTAAGATACAGGTATTCCTTTATCCGTTATTATAGTATTCAATTATATTGATTTTGTAGTAGTCTTACCGACGAGCGTTTCACATTGTCACCGCTTGTCACTTGTCACCCCTCCACTACTCAGTAGATCACCTTGGAGAGGCAGTTTGTTCAATTTCTGAAAAATATGTTCACCTGCACTTTTATTTTTCAATTATCACCCACGCTAACCATTTGATCCAATCCAAAACACAAAACACACACTTGTCTGTTATTATTTAACATGGTTTAGACACGTTACTCCAATACACGTTACTCCAATACACGTTTTCAAGGACTGAAGGCTGTCTCCGCCTTGCAGCTTTGATTTCCTACAGAGCGCTATGCTCTCTACTGGAAAAGTAGTCAAGTTGTTTAATCGAAGGTTTTGAAGCCTTCGATTAATAATTAAAGATGGACTAACTTTTCACATATTCAATGTATTAATCCTGTTTCCATTCTCAGCTGTTGACCCAATTTACCACAATGCAAATTTTACAATGGCTACCAGGCAGTGTAAACACTAGTTTTTAGCAGAGATTGTCGGCATGCAGGCCCACAATTTCTGTGTGCCCATAACACAACATAACATAAAACGACATAACAGTCGTCATAGACACACACACACACACACATACACAGTGAGGTGAACACGACATTGGGCTCTGCCTTTAACCCTGCCCTTCAATTTTTCCTAAAGGGTAAAGTTAGCTTGCCAAATGTCCAATCCTTGTCATCAATTGTCTCTCCTGATATTGCCACCTACCGCCCTCTCGTGGCGTTATAATTGTTTGTCTAGTTAAGTCTGATGCGAGGCAACAATAAATGTGGTAAATATGACGACGATCTTTATAGTTTGTCCATTTTAACGTCATTTTATTTACCTCTACATCCTATATGTTGAGACCCCATTAAAATGGCACCCTCTCATGCAAAAAAAACAGAAAAAATGTTAGATGTGATAACCCTATGCCAATGTTTTTGTACAAAAAATTAAACAAAACTATTGGATTCACTGGTTTCAGGCTTCCTCTACTGAACTTCCTTGAATTTCCGCCTCTACATAAAGAAAACATGTATATTGAGCAAGATGCCTAACCCCTATCTGCTCCATGTAAAAATGTACTATTTGTAAGTCGCTTTGGATAAAAGCGTCTGCTGAATGCTGTAAATGTACTCTTAACAGGGAAGTTAAACAAATCCCACCCCTGTGACTGCATCGTTAAAATTACTTTCATTTTCATTTTCCAGTAAATGAGAAGGAAGTGCACTCATTTACTGGAAAATGAAAGTTAACGTATGCCTACAGTACAGCTGTGAGGTGGAGACAGTAGCTTACTGGTGAACAGCTACCATTCCTAAGATCTGCCTAAACAGACACCAACGCAGAGCGACCGAACGGCATCAATTACCACTGAAGAATTTCAGGTAAACCACATCAGACTCATTAGCATTTGCAAGCATGTCTTCCAGCCTACAGAAGGACGAGCAACAAGCTGTCCTTTGCGACATGTGCACCGAGGAGGAGAGGAAGCCAGCACTGAAGACCTGCGTGAAATGTGAGATCTCCATGTGTGTCCAACATCTCCAGGCCCACCTGACCACCCCTGTGCTTTTACAAACCCTTTTACAGCGCAGAAGGAAAAGGGCACCTTCCGTTTCCTCCAGATGTATGCTCAGGTGCACGAGGACGTGGAGAAGGCCAAGGTTGTGGATCTAAGACAAGGGTTGGAGCCTGGGAATGACCGTGACAAATTGGTTCAGCAGTTAATGGAGGGTGGAGACAAAATGAAAAAGCAAGCAGCCCAGTTATGTTGTTCCTTGTTGACTCTGGTTGACCCAGAGAATCACCAAGAGCCATTCATTAACTCAGGACTGACTTTTGATCCAGCAACATTAACAACTGGGATGTCACTGTCCGAAGACCACAGAAAGGTTCTCTACAGCAGTCACTTAGGGCCATTCTCTTCTTGTACCATTGAGATCAAGAAGGCAACCAACCTTTTTTCCAACTGGAACAGATGGACAATCCACCTTTCCAAACACTGTGACTGGACCATAGGGTTTTGTGACAAAGAAGCTGCCAAAAACCTCACGGCTGGACAAGTCTATGGTTTACAGTGTCAGGGCACCAAGCTTATCTCCCTCACAACAGAATATGATTATGCTGGGGAATCCCAGCCTTCAGCACAAAACGTTTATGGTGCACAACAGACAACTGAGAAGCCAAAATGCAAGGTTTCCTCACAGGTGATTGAATACCCAGGTGAGACTGAAGCTGAGAAAATGGCCCGACCTGAAACGGTGGAAGTCTTCAGGAATGTTCTGACATCCTCATTAACCTTCTTCAGTAGGAGCAATCCGTGCAAGAAGAGCGAAATTGCCAAGATAGATGTGAGTAACAAAAGCTGGGATCTATTTCCCTTTGTTAAACTGAATGGAGACATGGCTCATAAAAACCAAAGTCAAGAACAGTCTCAACAGCAATGGAAGTGTCAGTGTGATAGCGTTTTCAACAAATATGACAACCCATGGCAGAGTTTTAACAAGGGGTTCTCTAAATCCATGTCGACTCCATATCCCACTTGTTCCTGTGGGAGGTTAATTGGTGAACCTCTTATCACAGAGGTTCTTTGTAAACTTCTGTAATGGACAGTCAAGATTACTTGCTGACATTTAACGCCATAGGGCCCATAGCGCTTCAAGCGCTCTTATAGCTTATACTTACTGGTTTAAATTGCCTTCATTAGATACGTACATAGGCTTTGTTTCATTGCAGTTTAGCTACAAACATCTAAAGTAGAATGCACCACTGACAGTGGGATATTTTCAGTTAAACCTTTACTTTGTTATGCTGTAGACTAGAGTTAGTGTGGTAATTTGATA
The DNA here is from genome assembly GCA_025447815.1 of Percopsis transmontana. Lineage (NCBI taxonomy): Eukaryota > Metazoa > Chordata > Actinopteri > Percopsiformes > Percopsidae > Percopsis > Percopsis transmontana. The sequence goes on from JAOEHI010003641.1 coordinate 36,094, forward strand.
CATAATTTGTCTGTTAGATAGCAGCAATATTTAAATCATCATGTAATAAATAAATCAGAATTAAGTCAGAATGACTACATTTGTACATTTTTTCTAAGTTTACATATATTGTAAATAAAGCATAAATACAATAGCAAGGATTGTATTTTATTGACTGAATGATGCAAAGACAAACAAGTGATGAAGGAAAAAGTTGCTGATTTAATACGGTGTCTGCCATAATATTAATCAGGCCACATTTATGTCAAAATATAGCCTAAAACAGTTTAAAAAAAACAACAATGTTTGTTAAGTGAAACTAGTGATACACAAAATATCTCTTATAATTGACAAATAGACACAAACATATACTCTGGTAACCAATGAAGACAGATAGTAGCATAGAACAGGAACAGATAAGGGCAGTTTTATGTAGCTAGCTAGTTTTGCATTGGTTCCCGCATACAAACTGTCTCCCAACGCCCTTGCATAGTTAGGTGACAAGTACATGCTACCCAACAACTTAAATACAAAATACAAAATGTAGAATGTTAAAGGTGAAGCGTCCCACAGTATTCTCTCTGTGGTTTGTCATTTTTGTCCCGTGTACAATAATATCTTTTTAGATTACTTTTTACCTTACAAAATTCAAATTCAAAATTGGTGAACCCGACCATAAAAGTTCAACTCTTAATTATCCATGGCAATGGCATTATTCTTATTTAAGTATTGACATTTTTTTTTACCCTCTACTGGCAAAAGCATGCAGTCTTGGCACACTGTGTCCAGATATACCATAATTATAAAAAGGCAGAAATAACTGTTTTCTCAGACCACACAGTCTGAGAAAACACAGAGAAAACACGTCACACTGAAGACGCCTTGAAGGGGGGACCTAACAGTGACACTGTTAGGTCCCCATGGTCGTCATGGTCCATAATTATAAAGGTTATTTCTGCCTTTTATAATTATGGTATGTATAGATCACCTATAGATCACCTATAGATCACACATATAGGATCTAAGATTGTCCTGTCTATGTGAAACGTGTGTATCTGCATGCGTTTCAGACCGACGGGCCTTGTGAGCCGGGGCCTCGCCTAGCAGTCGTTGCCGAACACGGTGTTGAGCTGCTGGGTCACTCTGATGAAGGTCGTCCTCCGGCTCAGCTCCTTCAGCTTGGCCGCGCCCACGTAGGTGCAGGTGGAGCGCACCCCGCCCAGGATGTCGCGCACCGTCGCCTCCACCGGGCCTTTGTAGGGAACCTCGACTGACTTGCCCTCGGACGCCCTGTGAGCCGGTGGGTGCAACCCAATGAAAACGCACCTGTGAGCTGAAACTGTGGGGCTTCTTGAACACGCTATAGCCCAAGTCATGTTGTAGGTTTACATTTACTTGCCCGCCACCTCTCAGCACCTGCCGATCTATGCCAAGCTATGTAACTCCTTTAAAAAGGGGACACCTTGACATATGGTCACTGACCATTTAAGCTTTTAACCCTAAAACAAATGTATCTAAAACTAGCAGCTAGCTAACGGTTGAGGTGAGGTTCCTACTCTTTGATGAAGAAAACTCAAACCACACAAACAATACAACTAAAGCTAAAAGGGGCCGGGTCTAGTGGTCTGGGTGTTGGTCTCCCAGCCGGAGTCTGAGCAAGAATGGTCGCTTTGGATAAAAGGCGCTAAATGACCTAGTTAGAAAGCTAAAGGTTTAGTTTAGCTGCTTTCAATAGCATAATATCATAACATATATAAATATATATACATATATATAAATAAAAAGAAAAGCTTAATAATAATTATCATCTCAGGACACTCCAAAAGCATGTAATTAGCCCCGGGGGTCCTCCCACATCACACCCCCACCCTCTGACCTGTACTCGGCCACGCCCCCAGCGTGCCGCTCCATGGCCATCTCGGAGCTCATGCCGTAGAACAGCTTGTACATCTTGCCGTTTTTCCTGATGGTCTCGCCCCCGCACTCTGAGTGGCCGGCCAGCATGCCCCCCAGCATCACAAAGTCGGCCCCCGCCCCTGAGGCCACACACACACACACACACACACACACACACACACACACACACACACACACGGTAAGACGCCAGAGTTGTACTCGTTTGCGTTGTTGAAAAAAAACGAGATGCAAGACGCTGAGAGTCACCGAAGGCCTTTGAGACGTCGCCGGGGCAGGTACATCCTCCGTCCTGCGTTAAAGACAAAGGCACAGAGGAAGACAGATGAAGACAGATGGATTCCCAGAGCATTTTACCTTGAATATATTTATATACAGTCCATATACAGTGTCCATGTGTGTGTGTGTGTGTTGGGGGGGGGGGGGGGGGGGGGGGGGGGGGGGGGGGGGGGGGGGGGGGGGGGGGGGGGGGGGGGGGGG
>JAOEHI010003642.1:0-10612 GCA_025447815.1 Percopsis transmontana
TAAATATGTTTCTTGATTCAGCACTTCAAAGCACGGACTGGCCTCAAAGTTTGTATATGGTTAAATAATTACCATCAATCCTGACCTTTCTTATCTTCCCCACATTTGTGAAGTTCTTGATCCTGTTCCCCAACTCCTTGACCCAGGTCCTACCTGCTTCCTGTATCCCCGCTTGTAGAATGGCATTGACTATGTCCTTGAATGTACTCCTATCTTCATTGCTCAGGAAGGCATATTAAAACATGCGAAATGTGTTCTTATTTGCTCTTTGTCTTGGATAGTCTTCATCACACCATGGGTGTGTTTGTATGAAGCAGATGTATTGAGAGTTCAGCAAGTGCTTTTGGATCTTTAGCCAGCTCTTATGCAAATTCAATAATCCCTGGTGTTATTGACAGGGAAAGAGAATTCTCAGCAACAAATCCAAGAATTAGTGCCTGAAAAACAGAATTTGATTACATCCCAAATAAACACCATACATCCTAAATAAAATAATTTCCTGAAAGTACTAAGGTAATTATCACTACTGATTATCATTAATAGTTAGGGGTAGTCTAGTCTGCAATTTGTTACTAAAACTATTTGTTATTTTAATCACAATATTTACATAATGCTTTGGGTATTTTCCCCATTGGATCGTATGTGTGCACGTCTTTAGGTATGCGTGTGTGTGTGCTGTGTACAATATGTGTGTAATGATAAATGTACTGTTTTAGGAGCTTTATGTTTATTTTAAGCAATCTTATTCACTGATATGCCTGGTTATTAATTCAAATTGGTAGATCTGTTTAAATTCAGTCAATTTTAGTCATCATAATTATGTAGGTTAATAAAATAGGTTAATAGGCTGTTTAAAACATTGTAAAAAGAAAAGGGAGAATTGACTGAAAAATAGTTGATTCAAAATCAGAAAACAATTACATCATTGAGCAGTTAATTGATCCTGTGCAACACGGTTGACTACAGTAGGAATGTATCTGGGTTGTTAGGTGGAGCCGTGACAATGACATTATCTGCAGGGGGTTGCAATCATTTGCCTTCCTTTCTCCAAGAGACTTGGTTGCAGCTCTTGTGTCCGTCTTTGTCAGCTTCTGATCTCCGACTCCTCCCGCAGCTATGCTCACTCACTGCTTATAAGAGAGACAGGTGATTAATGATTGCCCGCACCTGTCCCCCAGTTCCGTGAACCACACCTCCCCACATTCCCTCCACACACAGAGAGGGCTAAACCACGCCCATACTCCCACAATATGAATAGTCAATTCCCTTAATTTGGTCATGATAGAGAAAAGATAGTTAGATTATTTCTAGTGCTATAATTATATAAATAAAGTACCGTATTAGTCAGAATATAAGACTAATAGATTTATTTTTGGAAAAACGCTTTTTGTAGACCAAGTCTTGTTTTTATAAAGAAAATCATTTTAGTATACCGGTACTTCTTTTCTCTTTTTGCAATGCGGGCATGTCTCAGCGCCTTGTGGGCATGTCAGATATTTCTGTATGTAAGACCACAGTTACATGCAGAGTACTTTATAATTAGCCTTCTTTGAAAACTGTTTCCCATGCATAATATTGGTGTAATTAAGAGATTCAATGGAAGAAATATTTTTTTATATGCTTAGAACGCCACATTTACTCTTGGAATTTACTCTTTTGGTAAGCTGGCAGAGCATCCCTTGCCGTAAGTTGTGCGTGTCGCACAAGCGCAGTCAACGTGCACAGATGACATGCATTCATCACCATGATCTTAAAATTGGCATCGTAACGCCTCCTCAGTTGTTGGTTAAACTTGAACTACACACACAAAAACTAGTAAATTAGCTAAATAAAAACAGTGAAATAACAAGCAACATGGCAAGCCATGGGACCCTGCATCTTAGACATACAGTATACACTACCGGTTAAAAGTTTTAGAACACCTCTATTTTTATAGTTTTTCATGATTTGAATTGAACATTGTGATTCATCGGTCCATAGGACCTTGTTCCAGCCCTCAGTAGTCCACTGACAGTGTTTCATTGACCAGGCAAGCCTCTTTTTCTTATTTTGCCATTTTGGCAATGGCTTTCTTACTGCCACTCGACCTGTCAAAACTGCAGCTCGAAGTCTTCTCTTCACAGATGAAACTTGCTTACTTCGAACTTCAAGTTGTGCTTGAAACTGTTGTCCTATGAGCCACTTATCATGCAAGCTGTTGACTCTCAGAAACCTTGTTCAGAATCTGGTCCTGTTGTGGCTTTGGGTCTGTCAGACCTCTTTTGGCATGACACTATGGCTTTCATTGCAATTTCCCTGAAAAATGCCTTTTTAAATAGCTTTGAAATGTACATTTTCAGTCTTTGGTAACCTAAACTTTTGGCAGTTTACTGCTTACCTCTTGTACCAGGATATTCAATGTATTTGAATTGCTTCAATTTGAATAAAAACTGGAAACATGGGGTTGTTCAAAACGGTCAAAAACTTTTGACCGTTATATCACAAGGAATAATCTTGATTTACTTTAAATATCCAATCCAAAATGGCGCACTTTTTCCACTGACATATGAGTGCGACTGGGTGTGGTTACCCAGGCATTAATTGTAATTGGGCATGTTGAGCTCAAGTTGAACGCAAACAAACATCCTCGTGGATACTCAAAGGATAAATAAATTAACATTTATTTATCTTTAGGCAATAAGGCACAAGATAATTTCATAAAATTTTTTATTTAACACGAAAATTTAACTTTTTAGTCAGCCAGAGACTAAAGTCTTCGTTGCTACGCAACGCAAAACACAGCCACAGCTAATGTGGTTGACTGTTATTAGTCGGTCAGCGAATTGATATGTCTTTATCACAAAGTGAAAAGTCAAAATTCCCACCCATCAGCTTTCAAGACCTGTTTTATATGTCCACAAACGCCATTTTACTCTGGCAGCTCACCCCCCTGGATATGTATGATTCCGTGGGTCACATTTTCAGGTTGGAAAATACAGAAAAATCACATCCCTCAATAATGTCACGACCCAGCCTAGGAGCCCTGTTTATGTGTCATGGTGTTCTGTCTCATGTCTTCCCGGCCCCTCCCTTGCTCCGCCCGGTTTCCCTTTCATGTTCCTCTCCCTGCTCCCAGTCCCTGGCCCATCCCCCGCTACCAATTACCTCCCTTACCTGTTCCCTGTTCCCTAATCACCCATAGTATATTTAGTTTATGTTCTCCCCTGTGTCTGTGCTGAGTCGTTGTTGTCTGTGTGGTTCGTACGTTATGTAAGCCTTTATTCCTAGTCTATGCACCGTTAGTCCTTTTGTGACAACGGGTGCTGCTGCCCCTCCCTGCCGGCCTGCCCTCCTGCTCTTGTGGAACACTGCTTGTTCTAATATTAAACTCCCTTGCACCCTGAACTTGGTTCAGGGTGCAAGTATCTGCGCTTGGGTCATCATACAAAAACCCTGACAAATATGATTAAATATTGACGTTTATAATTGTAACAACATTTATTTCCAGAGCGAGCTGAGACACTGGTCAATGCACAAGCAGGTTTGTGACGTCTGAGGAATATGGTCTTGTTACAGGTTTCCTAAGCTTTTCCAAATGTTAAAACATGCATGTTTACCATACTTTCACACCATAACAAATATGGCCAAAACTGTATATGTTGTTCTGTGCCTTCAGTATTTGATGTGTGACTCCTGTTGAATATGTTTAGGAATGATGTCAAGTAATAAAAGACCTTGATGCCAGTGGTCACAACACATCCGGGGAAAAATGTAGAAATTAGCAAAGCCATTAACCTAACCTAATATGCACATGGCATATTGATGGTATGCTGTATTTTACCTAATGTTTTGTCCTAATGACACAACTGTTGTAGTTTTCAGCAAACAAACTGCAACATCTGTATATATTTCATTATCTGATGCAGGTAAGTCCTGTCTTATTGAATATCCAAGTTCTTGGCCTACTTGTGGATTCTAAACATCAAATAGATGCATGTCCAGGCCATGATGGAGTCTGGGATGCTGGATTTAGACAATCCTTTACAGACGTAAGTAAGGGTCATTAAATTAAGAAAACAAGATTAACATCTCCCTTACAGTTCACTTACATTTTACTAAACATTAACAGATACATATTTCCCAACAGAAACTGCTTGCAATACACACATCTTCCCCTCCTTCAGGAAGAGCTGACCATGACGCAGGGAATGTGTAAGACATGATATTCGTAAGCAATGAAATGTTCCAGGTCCTTTTGGAAAACCAGATCTTCTATACCATGCACAACCACCTGGTATTTCTCATATTGCCAATTGAATTTCAGTTAAGTTCGTTTTTCAGTAAATACATTTTTTTAAATACAGGGGTTTTCAAATTTCCTCTGCCCTGTGGATTGTGACCTCCTAGAGTACGTAGAGCAGCAGGCATGTGGGGTAGAGGAGCCCTCTTTGGTGGCAAATGAAGCTTTCAGAATATCATCAGAGGCCATTCTTAAGGACACAATTTCCTATCTTCTGCAGATTGCTCTCTGGCTGCTTATCTGATCGTTGCGGGAGAAATTCACCACTGTCATGGAATGAAAACACATTGCTAAACCAACATTTGCTGAGGCCATTGAGCTGTACCAGCTACTGCCTGAAGAGTCATGGGACTAGTTAAATTCTTCTGTTTAAAGTCTATGTACTATCATAGGATTTCTGTTCCGCTTAGAGACAAACAATACAAATATCTCAAAACATAAGCAATAAGTCAGGTAACTTTGCAAAACTGTTTGTACTGTTGAAAAATTTGTATTTGCATTTGTTGCACTAATGCAACTCACATTTGTTTCAAAGACAAATTACAAAACAGTCTCATAATAAACATTGGACATAATTTGAAATTGTTTAAATATCTTCAGATGAGCTATTTCACTCAGATGAGCACTTCATTTTACATTAGGTTTATACCAAAACAATGTTTCCCATTAATCACCTCCTAGATTATGGGGGCCCGACATAGTCTAATAAGCCCCGCCATAGTCTCATAATGAAGCAAATATATAAATATTTTTACACTTCTCATAATAACATTACCTAATGCTAGAAAAAGTGGTCGGCACTACAGGCGCATGGTTCAAAAGGGTTGTACTCACTCTCCTGATTATTATTCAACATGAGTGTTTTGGGTGTAACATGCAATAAAGAGTGTCATTCCCTTTAAAAGCCAGGTGTGCTTGCACCTTGGCAGATTGCTATTCTTATCGCACATTTTCCAAATAGTAAGAAAGAACGCTTCGCTGCAGAGGAAACTGATCTGCTCGTGTGAAATCACACAAGCAGACCATCTACGGCAACAGAAGCATTCCAGCAGTATACAATATCTTGAGGTTTCATAATCTTTCACATTTTCATCTTTTTACTTTTTGTATAATTGCTATGTATAATGAATTGATAATTTGATGTCAAATTCACCCCCAGTACAGTTGTCAAGAACGGGGAAACTAGCTATAAAGACCAAAAACGTTTATTTTTACCAGGCTGTAAACAAGTTTATTTCTGCGGTAAAGTTGGACATTTTAACATAGGGGGTCTAAGGGGATTGACTAGCTTTTGGAGAGAGCCTCAAGTGGCCATTCGAGGAACTCCAAGTTTTGGGACTTCCTTATTGGCTTCATTTGAATTGAATGTTGCCGCTTGGTTTTAAGGTATGTAAGGCATTTAAGGAATGTGTGGGCCGCGCCACAAACTCTTGTCTGGGTCTGTAATGTGGCGATGTCGAACTGAAAAGTACTGAAACTCACCAAATATTTTAAAATAAAGTTTCCACTCCAGTTATTGTCATAGATCTATGACGTGGTTTATGAAAAAACATAAATATATATTTATATTATAAAAGTTTATATTTATGTGGATAATGTTTAACATCAGAAAGGCCAAAACCCAAATGGAAAATGCTATTAACTTTTTATTTTGTACTTAATAATTTTAATGAATACATTGTTAAACATAAGAGTATATACAGTAGGCTACAGTCACCCACAGTAAAGGTATCGCCATATTGTGTGCACCCCAGATTATTTCCCACTGATGAAATATCGGAATAATAACGGAAATAACGGAAAACTGCAATTGTTTCTGTTTAAGGGTCTGTACAGTTGAGCTGAGAAATCTTATATCTCCATGACACACAGGGGGCGAGACGCACGGATCCACCTCCCCAGGAAGAAACGCAGTGTCAGATGGGAAAAACTCACTCACGTGTGATGCGTAGTTAAACAAGGTGTAGGAAATTAGGTGTAGACTATAAAAGGATTAGTAAAAGGTTATGCTACCTACTTGATGCGCAATGGCAGCTTTGGCACTGCTGGAAGACATCGCCAATGGTAGAATTAGGAGGGAGCATGTTTAGAGACCACGCTGATTTATTGGCCCAAGATGATGACTGGATTATAAATTCTTTCAGGTTGCTAAGAGCAATCCTGTTGGAACTCTGTGCTGATCTAGGGCTGGCTTTAGAACGAGAGAGAGCAAGAAACACATTTCCACTCCCCTTGCAAGTCCTCACCACACTCAGGTTTCTTGCAATGGGGGCTTTCCAGAGAGCTGGCTGACAATCATCCCTGAGCCATGCTATGCTATCCATATGGGACGGTCTCATCCGTATGTCACCCAGGTATATAACATTTCCCTTCACTGTGGGTGAGCAAGCCACCATTAAAGTGCAATTTGCAGCGATTTGCATAAAATAGACCTCTAATCTATTTTCGCCCCACCTAGTTGGCTTTGCAACTGCCACTAGTCTCTTGTCGCTTTTAATCACTCAAATTAATAAATTAATATAATGGCGCTTGCTGTTGCCCTCCACTCACAATGCGTAGGTACTTATTTCAACCCCAGAAACGTCCCTGAATGAGGTCCTACAGGAGTGGTTACTGCAGTGGATAATTTGCTTTTTGGTGCCGGCCCCACTAAAACAGCCCGCGAGTTCCTGCAGTGGAAAAGCACCTTATGACTGAGGAGATGGGGTCTCCAGGGAATCAGGTGGTTCGAGTTGGCTCAAGGTACAGATATGCCCCCCATTTTTAGAACCCGGAGACAGACTTTATTTTAGCCTGTGGTCTATAACAATGATACAAACGAGAGAAAGTAATTCATATAATTTACACAATAAAATAAAGTATGTACTCAATTGCCGATAAGGACTGTAATCAAAACTACCTAGCGCTGCCGGCAGAACATAAATAGTCCCCACCAAAAGTCAGTAGGATGCACCTGTGTGGGAATCATCCCACATAGGTGCGCAGCCGGGAGGAGAGGTACAGGGTGTGCATTGGCCCCTGCATGCCAATCGTGACAGTACCCCCCCTTTAAGACGCACCTCCTGGCGCCACCTTAGCATGGACAGGCGCATCAGGATGCCAGACCAGGACCCAGTGAAGGCAGCTGGACCCCTCTGGCGGTCGACCTCGGCGACAGAACCCCTCGGGTGACCAGACCAGGACTCTGTGGCGGTACCCCTCCAGTGGTCGTCGACAAGTTACCGGCTTGTAACACGGCAGCTCCGGTGACGTCACTTAGATAAGATAACTATCAGAACTAAGTGAACAAACAGACGGGCCCCAGAGTTGGCCTACCTGTAGGCATCCTTCTGCAAGATGCCTAACCCCTATCTAATCCATGTAATTGTAAATCGCTTTGGATAAAAGCGTCTGCTAAATTTTTTAATTGTAATCCAATTGTAAATATCCAGTGCAGGAACCAACCCTTTAGAAACTCTTTCGGGGCGTTTTTGAGTCGGGCCGAAAGAAGTACCTACTCTGGGATAGATACTTGTAAATACTAAAACAAAGTGGGTTTTCTATTTTCTGAGGCAAAAATTTGTCTGAGGTTTCATTTGAGGCCGTTTTGTCTGATAGATTTTTGTCTGAGGCCATTCGCATGATAGCTTTTTGTCTGAGGCCATTTTACCTGATGCCCTATTGTACTAGACCTTACACTTGACAGTGTTTTTTCACCTGAAGCCATTTATTTTGAGGAATAATGCTGTGTTGTCTGATGTCTGAGAACATACACTGAGGTACGATGACGCGTTGTCCGATATCTGAGAACTGAGAACTGACGCTGACGTCTGAGGATGTCCTAAAATGTACACCGTACATAGGCTAAACAATGAGCAGAGCTGAGGTACACAAACTGCACATACAAAGTAGGTAAGCAGTACTTCCCCAGCATGGTCTTTTGAGAATGCTCCAATAGGGTCTGTGCGTCTGCTCAGATATTATGACTGGAATTACGAAGCCTGTTTCCTGCCTCTACCAACACAACCACACAGCTGTAACTAACCAGCACCCCCACAATGCATTGTGGGCGAGCCCAAAACGCCCCAGTAATAAAATCCCTGTGCTGGCCCAGAGTGACAGTGCAGAGGTAGGATTTATCCGGTTTGCATAGACAAGAGGAAGATTTCTGTCAGTCACGTTGTCAGAAAATGTATTTTTCTGTGATTTATTTATGCTTGATTAGGTTGCTGTGTTCTTCAAAGATATGCACTCCGAGTCCTGATTTAGTGTTCAAGCTTTCACAGTCATATCAGGGTCTAACATTCTGCCAAGCAGATTTCCGAGACACTGAGCTGTTAAAGACACTTTGACAATAAAATCCTGTGTGTTGCTTAAGATCTCAACGCAAATAAGTATATAAGGTTGAGCTGGAGGTTTCTGAAGTGACGGGATTATTGCTACTGGAGAGTCATGAAAACAACTCAGACCTGAGGCAGAGAAAGGCAGACAGGCAGAAATAAAGCAGCCCATCTGAAAGTTAATAGAGCAAATCAGAGGGAGTGACTCATGCGAACATAACTGGCATGCTCATGTGAAGCGACAGCATCACCTCTAGCACAAAAGACGTTTCTGAACACAATTACCATTGAATACCATTGAAACGTCTGTACAGTGCTATTGTACATTTATAGGCATTTATATGTGATTAATACAAATACAAATCAGAGCAGGTTAAAATTTTTGTAAAATTGCTGAAAATGTAATGTTTAAATCATCTAATTAGTTTATGGTATGCCGAGCACAATTGAAAAAACGGCAGAAAGATTACATGTATGTATAGAATAGACCAGTGTTTCCTCTAGTGTTGTGTTGTTTGCGAACAATTCGTTCAAAAGAACAACTCTTTTGGGTAAACGAACTGAACTGAATCATTTCCTGTTCCGTTCATTTGTCAGTTCAGTTGAGCGAAGTCATTCATTCGCAGGGACACTCACTCTAGTCATTAGTTTGTACGCAGGAGGAATTGGGTGTGTTCAAGACAGAAAATACACAGCTGATTCTGGTTGCTAACATTTAGCTGCAATGATTCAACAACATTGAGTGGTGAAACCTGCAATATGAATAAAATGGGTGGCTGAGACTATCTCAGATCCTTTCTCTGCGACAGTGCCCTGAGTGATAGCCAGTCACTTAGTTGCTCAAGCCCGCCCCTCTCCCTCCCTCTCATGTCTTGAAGTAGGACGTAGTACCAAATATTATATTTAATAATCAAGTGTCGCGAAAATACACGTGTCGTACATAATAGGGTAGGACTTTGTTAAAGTAGCTTTCAGTTTGCAAACGGTATCTTTATCCAACTAAATTCTCAGCTCACTGGCTTATCCTTCACAGTTCACTAGTTAGCGAACTCAACTGAATTCTCAGCCATGTTTCAGTTCAGTGAGTGACTACACAGTCGGCGCTCCGGTCAAGCACTGAACGATTCGGTGAACAAATCTTTTGTAAGAATCTTTTTAATGAACTGATTCTAATGATTCAGTACACTGAAAAAAACTGCTTTGCCCATAACTAGTTTCCTCTGGAAAATGTTTTAGCTCTGGGTAAACCGTTAGTGAGGGTGGCCCCCCCTTTTTGGGGGTGACCTCACACTAAGTATTGAGTATCTTGGTTCTGGTGACTTTTTTTTAAGGAAAAAAACTTCTGATAACCATCCAAATAAACCATCTGAAATATAATTTCCACCCCCAGTAATTAGCTCAATAACTTGTTGTTAAAAATATTATAGTGGGGTGAGATGAGCCACTTTTTACTTGAACCAACTTAATAAGCAAGTAGATGACATTAATGTTTCCAACTCATATGTGTTCATCCATTTCAGGTTGTTATGCATTATTGGAAATCATCAGATTAAATCTAAATTAAAGTTGTTCTTTGGCTGAATTTGCCCCAGATTAGGAGTACATTAAGGATGGGTATGGGGGAAATTGAGCCACATGGGGGGAAATTGTGCCAGGGATCATGCTGAAGTAAAACAGGATCTCTTCACTGTGGCCGAGACATGTCTACACTTTGCAAAAGCCACAACACAAATCTTGAGAGATGTTTCTTGGTGTCATTGCTGACATGAATGCTTCCTTCACAAGACCTGGAAAATATTACAGTATATTGTTCTTTCATCCATCCAGATTTTCAGCAGGACCCATGGATCCTGCTGGTTATCCCCTAATGAAGTGGTCTTTGAATCGAACACGAGGAAAGATTAACATGGGGGGGGGGGGGGGGCCGTATTTTTTATTGAACAGGCCCCAGTGACAAAAAACCCACTTTAACCAGATTTTAATGAAACAAATTAACCCAGTCTATTTTAAAACC